>JAAXNX010002857.1:0-12171 GCA_036491905.1 Folsomia manolachei
ATAGTAATTTATTATTGTAATGACTTTAATTCGATAAGAGTCTTATCTTATGGAGCCTAACGGTACTTGCAAAAATTGGCACTACTAACCGTTGCTGTTTGTCGTACAGCTGCAGGAATGATGACCGGTGGAATGAGAGGCATCGGATAAGTTCCTTTCTTACAACTTACAATTAGTTAATTAAATAGTTATCTTGCAGAATTTTAACTTTTTGGAAGAACGACTGGTTTTGTTCTTGTTGCAATTTCAGGCTACTGCTTTGGGTAAAGAGAAACTGGTTCTGATAATATGCGCAATTCCTTGGCTAAGGCTTGTAATACTTTCTTTATAACTTTCTTTATGGATTAAACCAATGCAAAGAATTACGCAATCCAATAATTATTGATCCAATTACAGATTATTTTTATTCCAAGTTACAGCCAAATCAGTTGAGAAACATATTTTAGGAATGACACAGATATTCAATTGATGAAGCTACTTTGTAATTACATATTTAGACACTGAGTTATTTCCGGTATGACACTTGGCACGAGGTTTTATTAGTAGTCAGCTCCGTAGGCGTTGGTCCTCCGGTTCCGAAGATGTTGAGGTGCTTGGTTCTGTCCTTGTCGCTGGACGGTCATATTTCTCGAGGCTTCGTTCTCTTGCGGGCTTGGAAGCTTTCCTTGACTTGCCAAAAAGTGGGTAAATCCCGTCTGTTTTGGGGGAGGTGAATTGCTGGCCAAGGTGAAGGGTCCATGTCGAAATGTTGGAGATTGAGAGGCACTGGTGAAGGATTGGGGTTGAGATTGGGATCCAGATTGATAGGTCCAGCTTGAGTTTGGAGGTTGTGGTTGTGGAGGCCCTCGAGGTGCAGGTTGAGGTCGAAATTGAGGTTGAGACCGAAGGACAGGTCGGTAGCTGAATCGATCTTGTTCTGGTTGGCGTTGAGGTTGATTTTGAGAACGTTGTCCTTGAGTATAGTTGCAGAATCGTGGAAGTGCGTAGAATCCGTCATTTGGTGATTGACTATCAGGACCTTGAGCAGACCCACTGCCACCGTCGCCATATCCATCGCCAGGAGGAGGAGCAGGTCCAATGAAACGAGATGGATTTGGATAAGGTACCTCAGCCGCGGCTAGAAAGGTTTGAGGAGTAAAGGCAGCCGTGTAGCTGATCATCCGTTTATTATTGTGGTCACTGTTAGAACCACATTGGAAAGGATTAGATTCCAAATAGAATGTGGCAGTTTTGGTACTTACATCATGTCAAAGTAAGCATTTCCATTGTGCGGTGGACGGAAGGCGACGGAAACTGAGAGGATCAAAGACAATTTAGTCAGGAGGGGGATTAAATTGTTTTAGTGAATTTCTTACCATTCGCATCTTGAGGATAAGTGAACGCAAGCGAGGCTCCTTTTGGAATTCCACAGTCCGGGTTGTACGTCGGGGTGAAAACAACGTGCCCGTGGGTCCGTCCTTGAGGAGGGATGATCAAGCTTCCAATCTCAGTCCCTAAAAAGGCGACCACATCCTGGAGAACGACTCGGTAAATGTACATCACTCCTAGGACAAAGACAAAGGCGGCAAGAGGCCAGAATGTTTCGAGAGTTGATGGAAATCCCATGGATGAAGGTGAAGCTGGGGGTGGGACAACTTCTTCATTTCCTGTGTCGGAGTCAGGTGCTCCTTGGCCGGGCTTGGACCAGGGGGTCCAGATGTCAGGCATTTTGGAGAATCGTGATCGCCAAGGGCCAGAAATGTGACTTTACACCCAACACTTTGGTAAAGTTTGATGGGACAAATTGGAAATGTTCGGGTTTCGAAATTTTACGAGGCTTCAGTTTTTTAGAGAGCACTGTGGAAAATTCGTTGTCCTGACTTTTTGTGGCTACATTTGGAACGGTTTCAAAATCCGTTGCTTCATCTTCTTCAAATAGAGCAGGGCACTAAAATAGACGAATAAAGCAAAGAAATTGATGCCTTTATGAATGAATACCTTATCCGATGAAATCCTTTATGACTGATGACTCTTTCAGGGCCTGTTTTCACCTAAAGAAATCCCGAAGTAAGGAATACGCCTCACATTCCCACACCCACGGTCACGGCCCCTCTAATACAACCTCTGCCATAATGTCGGCTTTCCCACTAGTGTCTGGCGTCGGTGTGGGAGGAGCTCACACAGCCCTACCCCATCTCGGACTTCCCTCCGTTCACTCCATTCCATCCACCATGGATTTCCTGCAAGCTCATAATTCCATGCATCACGGGATCGCCGTGCATTTCCATCTTTCCGCCTCGATCAATGCAGAAACCGACATTCCACTCGTTCCTCCATTGAAACACCACAATTTCCGCGTGTTTTGGTTAAACAATAAGGAAATGTTTTTTACTCAGAGGGCTGAACTTATTTTGCAAGAGATTTGTCGACGAGGATTGGAAAGGGAGGACATGTCCACGGAGTTTGAGGAGGGTGAGTAAAAATAGGACTGGATTTTTATGGAAATTTGACCAATATTTATGTCGCAGGAGGCCTGAGACGTCCCGATCTGCCAAAATCTCATTCCCACACAGATGACTTAGGAGCTGGAGGTGAGGATCATTACAGTTCTCAGCCATCTCTAAGTTCTGCGGCGTCGTCAACCTCGCTCTTTGGTGGGGACGGGGGCTACTCGCCGTCGATGGATATGTTGGATAGGAAGCTGGAACAGTTGCTCCGTGATTGGCATAAGACTCCGGATGTCCTCGTCTCCTTGCATCCGATTGATGGCAGCTTCCTCGTCTGGAGTGTGGAGTGGTTGGATGAACATAGTCCGGGAAGTTTTAGACAGGCTCAAACCTCATTTTCGAGTTGTATTCCGGGTGCCATTCCTCTCGCTGATGCGACCTCAATGAGTAGTCCGAACCTTTATTTGTTTCCGTTGGAGAAGTTGGCATCTAATCGGGCCGCTATGGTGGGTGGGGCGTAAAAAAATTACAGAATTCTACTCAAGGATTGAGAAATAATCATATTTTGTTTGATGAGCAGATGACGAAACATCACAACGGCAGCTTAAATCTTTGGACGCTTAGTTTTGGGGATGATTCCAAGTTTTGCCAATTATTGAGTGTGTCACATGCAAAGAGAGCTTCGGGACATAGATTTAGGGTAAGTGTGCAAAACTATGATGCAGTTAACTAAAGATTGGCAACAGTAATTTGTTGGTAATGTCTTAAATTATCTTTCTCCAGGTCCGCGAAATGTCCTGCCACCCTGTTCTCCCTCTAATCCTAACCGCAGCCAGTCACTCCTTTACCAGTACCGACTCCGGGATTGCGGGTGACGATGGTGGCGCCGGTGAGGGTGGTGCCGGTGGGCCAAAGAGTGCTGCAAATTACTGCAGTGAACTTATCTTGTGGAGAGTTGATCCCATTGGTCCACTCTGTAAATCTGGAGGTGTTGTTGAAATTGCGAGAATAAACTCATCCGAAGTCGACGCATTCTCCCATGTGGCCTGGGTTCCTGGGCTGGTTCCTTCCACGTCCCTCTTTTCCAATTCTGGTTGCTTCGTAGCCTCTGACGGCTCTAATTTACGAGTCTACCAAGCCGTACTGGACGCTAGTAACTTACTCGCGGAAATCTCGTCAGCCTACCGGAAAAGGAAAGCTTCGTTAAACGACTCCGTCGTGAGTTTGTCCTCATCCAGTTCCCTATCCTCGATTCATGACGAGCTCGAAGATCCCGCGGATCCGGACCTATTCGCTATTGTAAGCCAGCAATCGACTTCCAGACCCGGATGTATTTTACAACTGGATCGTATCGATAATCAAAATTGGGGAGAAGTTTCCTTCATAGAAGTATTTCGCGATGATATGGATCCCTCTCGGAGAGGTCCACTAGACTACAAGGAATCCTTTCATGTCGTCTTGGTCGTGGATAGGATTGAAATTCATGCCTGGAGAATAGAAATCTCAAACCCCAGCTCATGGACTGGAGCCGCATGAATTCTACCCGGAAGAGCTTGATACTTCTTTGATAAACAGACCGGGATCAGTGGAGGAGGATCGCGTGGTTAATGGTCTCCCTTCAATTATCACCACGCTGGAAAAGGCCTCCAATAAGAAATCATTTCTGGATATTTCCATCACCAAAGTTGTCCAGCAAGTGTTGGCTGGAGGACTGGATCTCAGATTCTCCTCTTGTACAGGGCACTTTGTCTGTGGTTCGAGTTACGCCCTAATTGTCACGGGGTCGGATAGTGTGCAGCTGCTAAAACTTCAGAAGAAGGGAGAATCCGACCCAGAAGAGGATGGGGATACGCAGTATGACTCTCTTTTTAAGGAGTGGAATAGTTTGGCAGCGTGTAAGGAGAAGGGAATGTTACTTCAGGCTTCGGCCGCGTATTCGGGAAGGATTGCTTGTGTTTATAAATTGGATCGGAGGACGGAAAAGGAGAAGGAGGAAGAAACTTCGAAAGTCGAAGTGGCGCAGGAAGTGGAGGACAGGCCGAGTTGTGCTGTGACCGTATATGAGTGTGAGAGTACGGGAGGGACGGAGTGGATGCTGGAGGATACTATTGAACTTCATACGGGTGCGGAAGTTATGGCGGTGCATTTAGAGTGGATTCCGAAACATGATGCTCAGCATATTTTGGCGTTGGCGATTTCGGATATGGTAAGTTGCAAAGAAATTTGCAAAATGTAACCAAATTCGGAAATTAATGTACTCTGTTCTTTTGCAGATTTGTCTATTCGCACACGTATCTCAAGATCCCAGTGTGGCATTCGGTGCTAAAGTCCTGCCTTCGGCGACCTCCTGTAAATCTCAGTACTGGCTTCCACTCCATGCTTTTAAACTCTCGAGTGCGGATGGACTCAACCCGTTTCCGGTTCGGTTTGGATGGATTCACGCCGTCTGTGTGGTTGCGATGAGGAATGAAATGCAAATATATTCTCAGTGGGCGTTGGAGAATTTGACGGTGAGTGGTAATTTTTATTTGCAAATTAGTTTTTGCAACAAAAGTCTTTGAAGTTTTGCAAATTTTAAGATGCTCACTTTTTGTCGAACAGGATGTCAGCAGTTTAATCCCATCCTGCACTCCTATGACCCGGAAACACACGGAGATCGATGAACAACCCAACAAACCTCAGATCGAGCTGTCTCTCCTCTCCGGAAGTGTCGGGTTATTTCAATACACTCGCCACTGCTTCCCAGTCCTTCCTCAGTACCATCCTCGACAACTTATGGAAATGCTCAATTCCGGAAAAGTTCGCTGGGTCCGCGTCATTCTGGGTCATTTAGTCCGCTGTCTGGGTGGAGGTGGGGGTGGGAATTCACTTAAAAGACAAAATTCCCTTCTTCACAATGACGAGGATGGGAGACAGCGAAGTATGTCGAGATCTCGGTGCTTATCCATCAGTTACTCGGGTGCCGCACCACCCTCTCCGTTGGAACATCGGAATTCCGTTGTTTTCCAGAGTGATGAACTTTCCTTTAATTACACTGAGATGCGGACAATCCCACCTGTTCCACTTTGGATGCTACTGAATGCCGAGAAGGACGATGGGCAGGGTCAAAGTGCAGAGGATAAGTCGGTGAGTAGCCGTTTAAAATCAGTGGTTTTGGCGAGATGGCTTCGCAAATATTTCAATATTTGCAAAATTAATTTGTTTCCAGAATGACTACAAGGAACTTTTCAATGCCGAAGCGGTAGATGAGCCCTTGGACGAGTCTGTATTTGACGATTTCCTAGATGAGGATGATGAAACTGGGGGTGTGGGCGGAGGATCCAGTGGAGAAAAGAAGAGACGCCGTTCCACCTCTGGAGAAGTTCCGTTAACCTTTGGAACTCGGCAGTCTCGTCAACTCTGTCGAGTTCTGACACATACCCAACTCCCGGGACTGTCTTCCGTGGATCAGATGCATCTTTTGGCTCTGGCTGACACGGTGGCGTCCATCGGAACTCGGCTGGATCATCGCGATGTCACCCAGAGTCATTTGCATGATGGAACTCCAGGTATGGAAAGAGTTAAGTTTATTTTTTTGGTCAGTCAATAAGTGTGTTTGTTTAATTACTATTCCAGATTCTCTGGACGATTGCGGCCTCCGTTTCCTCATCGTCGTCCGTCACTACTCTTATCTCATCAAATGTCTCCCACCCGCGCAACGGGTACCGATTCAGAAGCAAGGAATCTCTACCTCCGACGTGGTTTGGGCTTTTCACTCAGAATCTCAGGAGGATATCCTCTCCCTAATCCCACCCTATCAGAAAGGAACGGTGACCTGGTCCCAAATGCGGGAGTTAGGAGCAGGATACTGGCTTCGAAATAATCAAACGCTGCGTCTCTGCATGGAAAAGATAGCCAAGGCTGCATTCGTCCGGAGTCAAGATCCCATGGATGCCGCTATATTTTATCTCGCCATGAAAAAGAAAACTCTGCTCTGGGGACTTTATCGGAGTAAGAGGGACGAAAAAATGGTGCTCTTCTTTTCCAATGACTTTTCTGAAGAACGCTGGAGAAAGGCGGCGCTCAAGAATGCTTACGCGTTGCTGGGAAAACAACGGTTTGAGCATGCGGCAGCATTTTTTCTACTCGCCGGAAGTCTCAAGGATGCGCTGGAAGTTTGTTTGGCGAAATTGAGAGACGTTCAATTGGCCCTTGTTGTGGCGAGGTTGTACGAAGGTGGAGACCTGGATCCGACGCCGCCGTCGGTTAGGGCGTTGCTGCAGGATGTGAGTGAAATTGGCAAAACTTTTACACTGGTTTTTTGCGGAATGAATTTTGCTAATTTTCACATATTTGCCAACAGGAGATTATAAAGACGACGCGATCCTTTGACGAAGACTCTCCAGCGGATCCTTTCCTCTCTTCCATGGCTTTATGGATGCTAAAGGAATTTCAGTCTAGTTTAGATATTCTTCTCCAGACTCGAAGCATGTCTTCGAGAGTCTTTAATTTTTACGTGTTCCTTCGAAATCATCCCCTTCTCGTGAGACAAAATAAGGCTAAAGGGACCCTGGCTCTGAGTAAGCAGGAGAGAAATCTTTACTTTTTCACGGCACATGAACACTATGCCACGGGATGTCCGGCGCTTTCCATTCATGTTCTGAGTCAGTTACCAAAAGAGAGGAAGAAGGGCGGAGGAAGTGGGGTTGGAAGTCCGCTGAAATCCCCGACAATGGTAGATAGTCGGATCGAGTCTGGAATGATTCATGATGTGGAAGAGGTCAAAACGGTGAAGAACAAAGTGGTGGAAGAGAGTGTGGTGGATTTTGCGTCAAATCAAAAACGTAAGTTGAGGAAGAACCTTGTAAATAATGTAATTTCAGTTTGTGAATGAAAACTGTTTTTATTTGCAGAGGAAAGTGCAGACTTTGACTGGGCCACCCCACTAGCGACCGGCCCTCCTAAAAAGATAGTAGAAGACGAACTTCAATTAAACTGGGACGATGAAGAACCCGCCGAAGAGGAAGAGCCAGAACCCGTGAAACCAAAAGCGGTCACTCAAAAGCCTACATTCCTTCAAAAGAATCCCTCCCTCGCCGCNGCAGACTTTGACTGGGCCACCCCACTAGCGACCGGCCCTCCTAAAAAGATAGTAGAAGACGAACTTCAATTAAACTGGGACGATGAAGAACCCGCCGAAGAGGAAGAGCCAGAACCCGTGAAACCAAAAGCGGTCACTCAAAAGCCTACATTCCTTCAAAAGAATCCCTCCCTCGCCGCTTACACCGCTGGAGCATCCTTCTCCCGAGAGGACGGGGCTCGTGGAAGCATCTACGCCGAAGAAGGCGAAGAAGACCTAAACGATCCTCACACCATGATTGCTGTAGAACTGAAACTCGCCTCCTGTCTCAAACTAATGTCTGAAGAGATTGTAAACATAGGCTGGACAACTGGAAGGGACTGAACTACGTCTGCATCTTTACGCTTGGTTGGAGAAACAGGTCCCAACGTTGAAGGAAATTTGTCGCTACGCCTCCGACGATGACGAGGCTGAAGGCGACGAGTGGTCTGGAAAGGATAAGGATCGAAGTCTCACTCCCCGGCTGGATTGCACTACCCAAGGTTCCGGCCTCACGGAGTTGATCCTTTCGGAGAAGCTGGATCTGGAATGGAAAATGGGAATAATTACTCGAAGAGCGCGTTGGCTTCGGGCTAATCGTCACCTTCTCGCGACCCTGCTCGCGTTTGCGCGTCTTCACGCCCATGCTCTGGCTCCGGTTCATATCGAACTGGTTTTCTTACTGGATGAGTTACAAAAGGAGAAGAGTTCTGGGACAGGACCGGCTCTTGTGTCGCCGTTGCCCTTTCTTCACTCCGAGTTTCCGTTGTTGTCGGCAGTCTCTAATCCGGCGAAGACGGCGGTGTCCTTCATTCAAAGCTCGGCGAGAGATATTCTTCTGTCAATGTCGGAACTTATTGCGATTCCCGTCTTCCCTTTGGCGAAGGAGGGCGATGGTGAGGAGAAAAAGAAGAATGTGAGTGTCCTGGAGAGTGCTGCAGCGACGAAAACGGGTTCCATTGCGGGAACAGAGACGCAGGATGAGGGGCTGGATGGGAGCGAGATTAAGGAGGAAGTTGGAGAGGGTGGGGATGGTGAAGAGAATGAGATGAATGAAAGTGGTGGAGGTTCTCCTACAAAGAAGGGGAGGGATGAAGATGAAGATTCTTTGACGTTGCATGAGCCGAAAGATGAGATGAGTGCGATTGTTTGTGATTGGAGGTGGGTAGAAGAGAAATCCAGAGATTTTGTGTCGAAATATTTAATAAATTCTGAATTTATTCATTTCCAGGCTTGTTCTTGTCCTCCGCGACTCTGGTGTTGCTCTGAGCTCATGTCTCTTCCAAGGTGGGACCGAAACCTAGTATTTTTTTAAAGGATTATTAACTAAATTTCTTTAAATTAATGTCCACAGCCTTAAGTGACTCCGAGGGTAGTGAAGTTCGTGAGGCAGGAGTTCAACTGCAACTCCTATTCACTCCACGACGCCGTCGCTGGAGTTCTGCTGGAACATCGGGTTCTGGAGATGGACCCGTTGGTGGTGGTGGGGGTGGTCAATCATCTATAATCTCAACTCCTGATAAATGGCCGGGTGTTGCAATTCTGCGTGGAATGCTGAGTCGAGAAGAGGACGGAGAAACACCGAAACTAAAGTTTTTACTGGTTGAATGTTATGCTGCTGTTTTTGTCAGCATTTTCGTTCATGCCGTCGCAATCTGTGATCCTATCGCGTTGTATCGGATCCTCGCCAAGAAAATGGATGCTGCAGGATTTGCCGCGGTGTTTGGGGGTGGAACCAAGAAACAAATTAAGATGTCCGTGATTCACCAACATCTTCATGTGAGTAGAGATTTTGATGACTTGCTCAGTAACCAATTAATAACTTTCTAATAAATGTTAACGGGTTTTGGGAACATTTTCAAACGGTTTTTGGGACATGGGTGGATAGTTTGGGCTAACAGGGCTAATCTTTTGTGTCTTGTATTGTTATTCTATGGATTGTCTTTGTTTTCTCCCGATTTATAGCCTCAGACACAAAGTTCCCTGGACAAGGATGGAGGTGATACCTCGCCATCCTCGGTTTGGACCACGTTAGCAAGTTTAAATAAGGCTAGGATGAAATTCAACATGAAATTATTGGGTCAACAACTACACCTCACGAGTCCTCGGGCGACCGCGGCTCCAATCAAGGCAAGCCTGAATGAAACTTCCCGATTGATTGCTTAGTTTTGTCTGTTTTATCGTATTTCTTTTTCTGTGTGGGCTTGTAATCCAACTAAAATTGTGTAGAGCAGTGTGTTTTTCACGGTTCTAAAAGCCTTAATTCGATTTTTATTATTCAAATAGGAAGAAAAGCCAACATTCCGCGAGAAATTTGTGCCACCCGACCTCCCAATTTATGGGTATCTCATGGGAAAACCTCGTCCCCGATCGGATGAGCACGATGGCAAACTAATTTTCCCTGATACGGATGACGAGGATGAGGAAGAAACTGAGCAAGAGGAGGAGGAAGAAGAGGACGACGGATTTGGATGGGAACCTAAAAATTTGGAAAAGAAACCTCAAAATACTCAAGACGACCCTTTTTCCTATGCTTGGAGACTCATGCGTCTGGCTTCAGTCAAACTGGCGAAGAATGAACTCCGAAGAATTGTTGGGATTGCGGGGATAGAGTTCTCGGAACTTACGCATGCCTCCCCGTATCTGGATGGGCTTATCAGAGTAATTTACTGTGTGGCAGGAAAGGCTTTTCCAAGAATTGGAAGCGGTTTCTCCGGCACCTCCCAATTTCCTGCCGAATACCGTAGTAGAATCTTTGGCAGGGCCGCCGATTCATAAGTATAGGGCTCTGTTGGAACCACTGAACACTCCTTTTCCGTAAGTGACAAGGTTTATTGACGACGGAAAAGTCCAGTTAATATTTACGCCAAGTAAACTAAAGATTTGTTTCATTCTGTAGCCAAAAGAAGCCAACATTCGGCCTTAGAAGACTCTGGAACATGTTGGTTCGTGAGGACAGTGTACAAGATTATTTTATTCGATTTGTCTTTGGAAAGAAACGGGCTGCCGATGACACTCTCTCACTTTGGGAAATGAGCATGGAAGCCCGGCTTAAGACTGGGGGTGGTGGCGGCGGCGGAACTGGTGGAACAGAAGGTCGCGGAGAAGGAAGTGTTGCAGGGGATGAGGAGGATGAAGATGCCAATGCCTCGTCCACAATGGGACCAGTCAGAATTGTGCATAAAGAACATGAGTCAATTTCTGCGTTTTGTGTGAATCAGGTAAGCTGAGAGACGAGTTACTTAATACAAGTGGGTATGGTTTGTAATTTTGTTTGTCGATTCTAGTCGAGTGCGGGACTGATGGCTATTTCTACTCCGAAAGAGATACAAGAACTGGACATCAGTGTCTTGCTCAATATGGAGTCTTGGAAGTTTGAGGATCAGTGTGAATTGGATTTGATTAATTTGTACAAGTAAGATTTTGAGCTATTAATTGTAATTAACTCATGTGGAGTTTATTAATTAATTAAAACCATTCCAGGGATCCCGAGACCTTAGCTTCGTCCTCCTACCTTGTTGTTCAAAGTCCTTCCGATCGAGCTCTCCTCTCAAATATTGAGCGACCCCAGAAAGGCAGCCATTCCTTGGTAAGTTCAGGGAGTAAAAGTTTTAAAACATAGTAAAAATGGGTGAATAATATTCCTAAACCTACCATCTGAATCTCTATAAAATAATGAATTGTATCCCATTCTATTCTTGCTCCCTTTGCTGTACATTGCTGTTGCACCGTAAAGATAAAAGGTGTAAATTTCCACGGGTGTACGAATCACAGCTTCGTTCAATATGTCTGTGATCGTTCTCGTCGTGCCATGATTCCGGTAAAACAATTAAAATGCGAATCCACCCTCAAAATTCGTTACGCTCTGCACCGTAGTGTTTCTGAGTTTATTCACGTTGTCACCTTTTTTGTGATTTGTACCCAATTTACACCATTTATTTTATTTTAAGTTGGTTAATTTAGTTCAATTGTTTAGAGCAAATGCATGTCTATAATTTGCAGTTAAGAGAGTATGAACCAATTTTTAATGTTTTGTGAAATATTCCCATTTCAGATCCTAGAAGCACCGAGTTGATGCGGTGCGAAGAATGGCGTCCCATGCAACTTTGCCACTATGTGGGTTATAATTTTGTCATAATTTTGTCTGATTAGGAAAGAAGAAGAATTCTGATAAATACTTTCTTTAAATATTTTTGTAGACTTATCTGGGAGTCAAGATGGAAGCGTGAGACTTTGGGAATTTTCTCATGCCCAACCAGTTTCCGTTCCGAGACCCTCCGGCACATTTGCTAAAGTGACTAAAATCCGATTTCACGGGAATAAATTTGGAGTTTCTGATGGTGTGTTGTTAAACAAATTGATAGATTTTGAAGAATAAGTTAACAAGTCTTCTGTTTTTACTAGGTGATGGAAGACTAAGTTTATGGCAGATTGGGGCTAATGCGCGTCCGTTTTATGTAAGAGTTTAAATAATTGTCCTCCAATTTATGTTCTAATTGTTCCACTTTGTATTTCAGACTGCACAATGCCACACAAAGCAAACTTCTGATTTCGTCTTCCTTGGAAGTTCTTCACTCGTAGCGACCGCCGGAACTAGTACAGACTCTAAAAATGTAGCCCTTTGGGACACTCTGATGCCTATGAAAA
>JAAXNX010002858.1:0-12166 GCA_036491905.1 Folsomia manolachei
CATACCAGTTGGGTGACTCATGCACTGAGGAATCTTAATAATCCATAAGTTGGTTGCTTCTTATGCGCATCTCCTTAACCTGGTATGTGGTCTGTTTTTTGTTGATGATGATGATACATATAACCATCAAGAACTGTAGCGAATATCTGCAAAGGGTAACTAAATGAAAACTCAGTAGATTCACTTATTTTAAACACACTCCACGTGTATATGGAAATGGAATAAGAGAAAAATTTTAGGATGACGCCATCATATCCGCTTCCAATTACCTATCATTCAGCAGCTTTTAATTTGGCACCAAGATATTTTAGATACATAGACGCATACGTCGGTGACGGTGGTTTAACAGAGTTTCTAAGTGAAGCAAAATGCTGTGTGTAAATTTAGCAATGACATAATATCCATTAATTTAGTTTAAACTTCAGAATTCTGATATACAACTTCCTATCGTATGTATCGAGTGTTTGCTTTGGTTTTGGTATGTAATTTTGTTTGGTATGAAATAAAACATTACATAAGTAAGACCGAGTTAAACAATCATTCAACTTGTTTTTAAGCAGGTGTCAAATAATGCTAAATCTTGAATAAACACTAAACTTCGTAGCAAACAATCTCAGTCCCTAACTTCACTACCTTATCTAAAGCTTGCTTTAATTCTCTTAACTGTGAAGTAGTTTAAGAGGAATTAATTAGTCGGAGTGTTACTAGCCTTGAGGTTTAACAGGAATATGATTGAGTGGCTGACTTCTTGCATTAAGTAAGCAATAATGTTTTGACTTGTTTTCGGGATCGTTTACATAATATGCGTTGAAATAGCCCGTAACACAGAAAAACTACAAGAAGAAATGTATGCACATTTTCATTTCTAGCCCATTCTAAAAGTCCAAGGTTTTTGTCATGATAAAAATATAGTACACGTGCAATTTATTAGCGGATTTGTTAATTAACTTAACAATTGTTTTAAGATAGAGTAAAATAGATTTATGCTACGGGGCGTGGGACACATGGCAGAATAAATGAAGTGTAATTATAATAATTATTCACGGTTAGTCAAGCATTACATCTCTAAAACATAGTCAACTTTGACACACTCTTCTTCATCGTATCCCTATTTGTTATCAGTATTGTCATGTCACTCTCATATTATATTTGATTACGGTGTAAACCACGGGTGAAACGTTAACGGGCATCAAAAACTTACCTGTTATATTGGATTTCCAGTAAAGCGAAGTTGTTTTATTTACCTTTGACCTCCCCCTGGGGGTTAGTGGGAGGGTCTCTCACATGACCCAAATGTCACAGCATGTATACCTCGTGGGATCATTGTCAGTCAAATAGCCAGGTCAGCAGATATGAGTTAGATTTCGAAAATTCAAAACCGTTGAAAAGTTATCAACGTGCTACATACTGTACGGTTAGACAAACAAAGCGTTCAGATTAATGTAGCGGCAAGCATTTAATAGCGCTTATTATACAGACTGTACTCGTAGATGCATATATCTGTACTCTGCAAATTGTTCATTATAAAGGAAAAAGCTTTTGGTCGCTGAGCAGGCTGTCAAATCAATTTGCATAACAAGAAAATGCGTAAAATGTGCCAGATACGGCGCATAGTTTTTCATCAATGGCTGAATGCGTAATTAAACAATATGAGCCTTTTACAAAAAGAAAGAGAAACAAGACCAAAATTGGTTCTATATTTATGAATCTCGTTTTCGTGTTGGCTTCACGCAGAGAAGATAATGCGATTATATATTCCAAATATATTTTGGAATTTTATTACGCAACAACTCAGGAGATTGTTGAGAATTATTCTGTACTGAGGATTTTATAAGAATGATTATTTTTATCTTATTAACCAAGAATTTGGCGAGGAAGTAGATTATCCAATACTGAGTCAATTTGGTCATATTTCAGTCGATTGGATTTTCTGAACTGGTTGTATCAGTAAATGTGTTGCTGTTTAATGAGTTTATCGCGGTCCAGTAATTGTCGTATTTTGGTTTTCTGGTCATTTTTTGCAGTCTACATTGATGGGATGTGGATTGAGGTTACAACTAACTCATTAAATGCGTTTTGAATTAACTGAGTTTTTAGTTGCATTGATGAACGATTTGCTTCGAAAAAAATACATATATTGTCAAGCCTTGGCTCGCTTAAACTGAAACAATCAAGAAAAGTCATGGAATTTAATTCAGTGGTTGAAAATGGAATGCATAAGTAAAGATGACAAGCGTGACTTATCAATCACCATTTCTGAAAATACAAAGCATCATAAATTACTCACAGTATTAAAGTTGTCATTCAAACCCCTTTGTTCTTTGCAGTTTTGCTTAGTTAGTAATACTGCATGAGTATAGAGCACGCATTCATATAGTTTTCAATTTAATAAAGATTAAAATCATGGCAATTCTTGAAGGCCGTCTGATGTACGAATTCCAACTATGTAGTCCAGGACGGAATAAGTAGGACCTACTCAGAAATGTTGTTTAAAAGACGTTTTATGATTTCGTTTCAATCCACAATTCTCAGCTCTGGTGCGTAAATGTCAAATATCATTTGTCGCCGGAGAGTGAAAACTCGTCACAACAAGTTCCTGACAATTATAGTATACCTTGATGAAACATTACGTAGATACAAATTTTATGTGAGAAATAAGCAACTTATCGGTAATTAGTCAAATGTTCATCCTTAATTTCAAACATTTTGCTAAAGAGACAAATTTAAAAGCAAGTTCAACACATAGCAATCCTCATAGAATACAAGTGGAATTTATCTCGGCCAGATATTCTTCGCTTGGAAACATCATTTCAAGGCAATCACAATGTTTCAGTGGTTTTTAAATTGACTTTTTTATGCAAAGCCACACACTCCGTGGCCTAAAGACATTCATCGTGGAGGGAGGACGGTGGGACATGAATTCCATAAGAGTGATATATTTGTCTATCACCAGCACATAAATTCAAGGTCGACGACTACATTCACAAACAAATTGTCGGGTATCTTAGGATTATCTTGCGGAAGAAACCATTCCAAACAAAATCCTTTTCTGGAAGGAAGGGTCGAGGATAAAGAAGATTCAAAGGAGTGGGTGGATGTGGATGGTCGTCGGTGGGAAGTGGGTGACAAGATAGATCTTTTTCTTTGCAGTAGTAAAATATTGATTTACTTTAATAGTTTCCATTTCCAAATTTTTATACTGCTCTGGCTTAGTTTGCATACCTCTGCCTTTGATCGAAAAACGAGAAAGAAAATACGGCCAAAATTCTCATATTTTAAATTTTCCTCTTTCCAATATGATAAAGAAACATAGTAAAGATATAAAATACTTTTGCACAAAAAACTGTGCATGCAAACATGAGGTCATTTCTTTTTCGTGGTTGGCCTCTCTCCGAATGGGAAATTGGTTGTTCTTAAGTGTTCTTTCCTGAAAAAACCTATTTGTTCACATGGGCTTCCGCTTCTTATTCAAAACGTCCCTCGTTCTGAAACGAGTACCCGAAAGCTGATTTACATTTTAGAAAGGTATGCAAATATTTCTCAGAATAAATGTACACAACTATTTCTTTTTACTTTTTCACATCACATGAAATACTGCTTAAAATTGAATATTGGCGAGTATATTTTCTTGAGTATGATAGACTGCAATGTTTAACTGAACCTAATGCACATTCGAGCCATTGACCCAAATTTTGGCAAATGTAATGCAAAATATATTTTTAAATAAAAGAAACAATTGCTATTGTTTCGAGGCTATGTTCTAAAAAGTTAAGCTTGAACAATTTCAATCCCGTCATAATTTCCTGGCTTGAAATAACCAAACCACGAATAACTCAGCCCTTGGGGACTTTTCTCTAGATTTATTTCTTTATTTTATTTTATGATGACGGTAAGCTCCAGCTCCGCAGGTTGCAAATGACATGAAACGAACCCTGCAATTTTCTCGAGTTTTGACTTTTGTTTTTATTTCTTTCCAACTTTTGTTTTGTTCACAATCAGACTCACGGTTTGTGTTGGGAGGAGGATTTACACTGTCAACTGCATCCCGTTTGTTTTTGACATTTTTATTAAAATGTTCAACTTTTGTTTGTCCTCCAGAACGGTCGACTTGTTATTTTGAGAAAGGTTTAAGTTTGAGTGTTTGGTGCTTTTAAATTGTCTGAAAAAATAAGACTCGATACGCATTCCTAGCAAATGAAATAAAAGATTGGACATTATTTTGTGGTTGATTGATTATTGACATGTAAATATAACTTCCTGGTTAAACTAGAAAACCTATAATGCATTAAACCTATAATGCAACAAATGTTGCTTTTGCTAAAATTGTCAACGTACCTCTCACAAATCATTAAGTAACTATTCAAACCTAGTTCATCGTCTCCAATTAAAGCTTGTCTGCCAAACTCATCCGCAACCGATTGCGGTTTATCTACTACCGTGTGTCATTGTAATTCTGCCAATTATATTTTCTTTGAAACCTAAAACCACAAATTTCCTTACCAGTTTATAACTAATTAATCGCTATCTAAATTTGAACATTATGTTATTTTTACAACAGTATAACTATAACTTCATTAATCATCTCGTTTCCAGATAACTTCTTATACTGGAATTGTCAGTAAATATCCAGCTTTAACTGCGGTTATTTCAACTGACAGGAAGGGCTGCAGCCTTATTATCTTCCCTGGCTTTACTTTACTCTTTCATTAAACTTATTCGAGAGAAGGATTGAATTTCATTTGAAAGACAGATCCAGCCAGTTTTTCCTCACCCATTCCTTCGAATTGATTTATTACTTCTTTATTCTGACTTTTCAGAGAAAAAGTTACAGTTTAGTAAAAGTTCCCCTTCCTTTCTCCACCATCCTTAGGCCAAAAACCAAAATCCACTTCACATTCACACACCGCATAAATAAGTGGTATGGTGCTAGTGGGTAAAGTGACTGAATAAGCTTAGTGTTTTTTCACTGTCCAAAGTGCCACTTTTAATTTCTGATTCAGAATCGAATGTGAAGGGGACAGATCAGTTGAGCCACAGCAAGTTCAAGTTTTAGGGTGAAAATTTCTAGCTCGCATAACCAAACTTCATGAAATTCTTCAAATTGTCAAAAGTTGAAAAGAAGTTTTAAATCAAAATCAAACTTGGTTAGAAAAGTTTCGGGTTGGATGCTCAACTAACTATTTGAAATTGATTTGATTTGAATCCTGAACGTCTAATTTGAAAATTGTTTCAAGTGTGAAAGACTGACTGGGAAAAGAAAGGAAAGCAAAGGGAGGACGAAAAATGGCGAATGTTTACCGGAATTATTTCAACAGCCTTGTTGGAAAGCTTCGAACCACTTATTTAGAAAGGCGAGCGGAGGATAGGGAAAAGGAGAGAAGACTGATGACAGGTAAAAGTTTTAAAAAGTTTGAAATGAAAATCTAAACTGGAAAATATATAAAAATCAAAAGGACCAAAGCTGAGTTGACATTGACTATGGTCAAAAAAGTAATGTTAGCTTTGCTGTTCTTCATTTTTCCAAAACGTTCTTTTTATAATGCGTTTAAAAATGCAATCTGAGGTTTGCAGAGTGAAAAAATTGTAAAAATGGTGAAGTGGAAATATCTAATTTTTGACTTTATTCTTTGTAACTTTGACTGAATGTCAATCTCGAAAGTTAACAAACTTTTAAAACCATGATTGATGACAATTTCCACTGAACTAGTATTAAAAAGCATCAGCATGCTTGTGAATGGAATAAGGTGGTTTAACTAAATAGCCTAGTTTCCAATAAACCAACAAAGTGATGAAAGAAGAAACTTCTTTGATTTTGACTCATGCCAAACATAGGCAATTCATCCATCCCCAATGTCACCCGTTAACTGAAAATGAATCTTGGCAAGGAACTGCATGCAATTAGGGTCATCCCTCATTTTGACTCAAGGAGGGTGTCTTGAATAGGAAGAAAAGCTTTTCTTAACTTTTAGCAATAAAAGGTAAAAGGGGGAATAATGCTAATGCTGTAGAATGTCGTGAGAATATAAGGGAAAGAAAAGTGCATATCTTGGATGCACATGTAAAAATCCTAATAACGCATGGAGAAAGCTATACACACATTAGTTTCATCATGTAACGATCAAATTGGCATTGACTTTGAGAGACTTTTGCGAGATATTGGTTTAATTTTCAAATGCGTAGCATTACGATATCTGTATTGAACATTTTAAAATATTCAGCATTCATGCAATTATTGAAAAATCATTTTGATGTTTGCCGATTTCCCAACGTATATGCGAGATGCTTTTCTTTCCCACAAATGTAAGATAAGATATCTTTTTTATGAAAGTGGCTTATTTGTTGAGCAGTAGCAATAAAGTAAATGAGTAATAAAATGCAGACATTTATCGCCGTACATATGTAGAACAGCATACACCAACCGGATCCCTGCTTTTTTGTATAACATTTGTCTGCATAACACCAGTAACGTGGTTTCTTACAAAAAATTCACTCAAAAAATGTATGACACCAGAAAGACGAGAAACTTGTCGAAAAATAAAAATTGAGATGAAAAAAGGGAAAGTAGCAATTTCTGTCTACAAGCCATCATCCGACTGGCGTTGAAATACTAGCTCAATCGTAATTTCATCAAAATGAACCTTGAAACCCATACATAGCATGCATACCTTCCATAAGAACTTCCAGCATGATATACCATATCACACGGAGTAAAATTTGGTGGATCGCGAAAAGTGGTAAAAGTTGGTGAAAAACTGTCAGAGGTCTGATTAAATTTGTTACTTTATCTGTACCCACACACACGCAGCTGGAGATGATGACAGCAACACTTTGACGGATTCTTCTTCTCCAAGTCGGATAACTTGGCTCTCAAATTCTGCTCTCAAAGTCACTGGTAACATTTTATCCCGAAGGAAATGGAAAGTATCATCGAACCTCAAAGTACCAGTTGGTGGAAACTGGAGGAACTCCTGTTTTGCGTCGAGGTCAGACATTTTTTATGGCTGTGGCATTTGGACAAGATCAAAATAAACGAACATGTGATCCAAATTTGGACGAGATTTTTCTTCGCTTTACCTTCGGACCAGAGTCCAAGTCATCTCTGATGAATGGTACACAGCATGTTGTGAAAGTGGATAAAATTGCTTCATACTCATGAAGTTAGGTGGTCTGCAAGGATCAAAGATATGACAAGAATGCTGTAACTATCGAGGAAATTTTTATAATATGAACATGATGACAAAATGAAAAATGTTGCAAAGCTACCACACAGAAAACAATTTGCATATATTATAATTTCCAACTAGTCTCTGATACTGCCTCGACCCAGTTTCAAGACTGATTGAACTCAAATTTTTTATCTAAATTATGCTCCACAAGAGTATGAATGTTTTTACCATTTTAAATTGCGATTTTGAATATTCTCATCACCCTCCCTCCATGTGATCTTCCAGATTATCCGAATTTGAATTATCTAGCAGTACAGACAAATACATTTTATGACCGGAGCGAAATTTAATGCAACAAAAATCATTTTCGTTGCTTCCTGCCAATTGTTGCAATTTAGCTCTACTTGCTTTTCTCCACCTTCCGTGGTATAGGGGAAAACGTAATAAAACATTTTGGGCAGCTCTTGATCGTGCTTGATTTTTCTAAAAGTTCTTTTGGGATGTGATTCGTATCTATGTGCGTAGAGTACTTCATAGAATCCCACTTTAGAATTCCCGTCACACTCTAGAGCAATTAATAATTTGATTAGTCCCCTCCCCACATTCTGATAATTGTGTCACTTCCTCTCCCTCTAATTCACTTATTGCCTGCTCCCAGCCTTCGCTCTCGAGTCCGCAGTAGTCGACTAGATACTTGACTACACCACAAGAAAAGTACTTGGTTTTGGCATTGAATCAATCACATTGATGAACAGTCAATGAATGTGCCTGATTCTTTTTCTACGTGAAATCATGTCTCTCCCGTTTACATTTAAGTACATATCTAGGAATTACGTATCAATTCAAAGCATTTATTTGCATAATGTTTCATGGGCATTTCATCTTCCATCAGGTTCGCTCTAATTCGGAATCCGGCGTTGGAATTTGGAAGTGCAGGATTGAGACGAGGATAACGATTAGACTTGCTGAAGGCGAAGTCAGTGCTAACATCAATGTGGAAAATTCGTCAAGATGAAGTTTACAACTGTCCAGATGACATTTACCTTCTTTTCAACCCATGGGAGGCTTGTAAGCTTTTTCACTCTTTTCATATCTAAATTTTTAAATGTGCACTTCACACTCTGGAACGAGGCTATGACTCGTTTCGTGATTTGTCCCAGATTTGTATTCATCCTTTTTACTTTTTAATGATGTTTATCTTCACTTCCTTTCCTTCGTGCTTGCCTTGCCATAAAATAGCGGATGTGAGTACGTGTTAGAAGATTCTGGAAAAATTTGGATTGGGCCACATACCTCAACTAAAGGACGTCCTTGGATTTTCGGGCAATTTGACGATTCAGTTCTACCTCTCATAATGATACTTCTGGAGAATTCTGGACTATCATTTCAACAAAGGGAAAAATGCCATATTGGTGTCGAGAGCTTTGTCGAAAATGGTGGGTGCTAAATTTTAATGAAATATCTTCAAACTATAAACAAACTCAAAACGGTACTTGGGTATTATTATTACCCAATAAGGTAAACTCCAATGATGACAACGGGATAATTGTGGGACGATGGGATGGAAAATATTCGGATGGCACAGCCCCCTCCGGTTGGACGGGCTCAGTTCCTATAATTGAGCAATACTTTGCGGCCATGAAGCCCGTAAAGTATGGTCAATGCTGGGTTTTTGCTGGGGTTCTATGTACTGGTAATAATAGCAATACACATAAGAAATTACAACCTGCAAGTAGCGTTAGACTTACATACACACACCTTATCGTATATAATATATAACAAATAAGAATTAAAGTTCATGGCCACACTTAAACATGACTTGAATTGAGAACATTAAACGAGGTCAAACGATATAAACTCTTGTTAACCGTAGCCAACGGGAGATGTAGAATAAAGTTTAAGGATCCACTGCATCCCATTTGAGAGAAAGGAAGAAATAAAGTTAAAATAAAATAAAAGACAAAAAATCATTCTCTATCTCTCCTATCCACTCACCCTTGTAGAATTTTGCCCTTAGGAGAGCACTGAGGAAAAAGAAGGAAGGGAAATCCCATGTGCATCTTTTTCTTGACTCGAGTGCTATTGCTGGAGATCATCAAGATCATTATCTCGCCCATCAAGATCTCGTACCCATCCATTTTCTACTCTGTTACTGCTCTTTCTATTTCAGGAGAAATCAAAAACCCAGGGTAGAAAAAGGCACTTCTGACTTTCTCCAATGTAGCATTCGTACATATGTTGCTCATCTAGGTAGTTCAGAATCAATCGATACCTAAGACACATACACCTGCCATTTAGATAAGAGGAAATAACCAGGCACTCCCTCAGCAAAAATGATGTTTCATTTTTCTGCTTGCAACTTATTTTGTCGTATTTTTTATTACATTCAAGATGAATGATGCGTGCCCTTCGTGTTAGCTTTGTTCCTGATAAATGCACTCATCGCATTTGTATTGCTACTAAATATCCAGAATTTTGATCTTAAGCTCCTCGCCCGTCACACCTGTATGATTTATTGAGTAAAAGTTTTCTCAGGCTTTGTTCATATTTAGAACCGCATTTTTGCCCCTGATGATATCCAAGACCCATTTTCATCAAGAGGCAGAAATACCCATCTTCTCCACAATGAAGGGAACCACAGCAGAGCTACAAGTTCCATTAATTTATCTGACTGACTAGGGTTCAAAGATGAAGCTGAACTAAGACTTGTGTCATCTGAACGGAAAGAGGTTTGAGGCTGGGGTTGATTTATTTCATGGCAAAATTTATAAGCAGAACTTACATAAAAAGTAACTTCATTGGAAATGTACTGAATTCGGCTAGTGCAACTTATTGTGGCTCTGTATAGCCTCTGCTCAATTTGCAATTATAAATTAAAAGTAATTAAAGCAGTTGGTTGGGATGACCCACTTTTTTGCGTAGTTTGTCGTGCTCTTGGGATTCCAACTCGAGTGGTTTGTAATTTAGGTGAGCCATGTTAGCCTACTTTAATGAATTTTAACTTATAAAAATGTTATAAATCAGTCTCTGCTCATGATGCTAATGGAACTCTTTACAATTGACCGATATTTTGATGGAGAAAATAACGAGATTGATTTGGATACAAACAATCCTCACGGTGGAAAAGATTCCATTTGAATTTTCATGTTTGGAATTACGTCTGGACTTTGAACGCCCTGATCTGCCGAAAGGTTATGGAGGCTGGCAAGCACTGGATTTTACGCCACAAGAGCAAAGCGATGGTATTTTTAAATAAATATTTGTAAAATTTAATTGCGGAAGAGCTCATTGTTCAATCTATTGTTTTTTTTATTTATAATGCCATTTTTTTATTTTTAAATGATTACTGTATGGCGACTGCTGCAGCTGCATCAAATAAAAGAGAGAAACCACCCGACCTAATTTTACCAGTTACAAAAACTTTTTTCCAATTTTATATTGCAATGGAGCACGCTTCTTGCAATTCCAAATGTAAACGAATTTGTAAACAAAGCCTAATCAAAGGGAGGTCACGATCACCTGATGGTTTAGGTTGGAAATCATTGGTTATATGGTATTGTAACAATAATAATAATATGATACTATGTTATATAACGGTATCATCAGGTATGATTGTGTATTTTATCCTTTTCAAAATCCACAAAACTCAAAACATGGTTTGTTTGCGTTTCCCATTGCCGCATCTTTCACCTTATTCCACTCCTCACAACCAGTATAAATTCTTGACACGTACACAAACCAACCAAGGAATGAGGATTGCAATGTAGGAAAAGAAAATATTTAGAAATTTTGAGCTCAGGGCAACAGGAAATTACGAGTAAGGTTGGTTCTGGATTTGGTGGTTCGGAGCGTTCTTGAAAAGAGGTCTGTGGGCCTAGTTTATGAATTTATTTTGTTCAACCTGTAATGAACATCTCCGAGCTATGCTTTCACCAAGTTTATCAAAATGTGGAACTCAGCCACATCTGAAGCAAAGACATTAAATGAGGACTGAGCTTAAAATTACAGGGAATTTGTAAACATTCCACAGCAGACAGAAATGTAAACATGTCCAATAGTTTTTTAGAGAAAACGGAAGGGAAACCACATCCCATGACTTTAGACACAGATTATAGTACTTCCACTTTTCACCTATTTACAAACAATTTTACCTAAGGTTCATTATAGTTCGTATCAGTGACATGTACTAAAGATGTTGTGTTAGGTTTTTTGGTTGGTATATACATATTTAACATAATTGAACTCACAGTTCTATCAAAAAAATTAACATTTTCCACTGAAAAAAGCAAAACAAAGATACACTGAAATGTTGTTGGCAAACAATTGCAGGAATATACCAATGTGGTCCAGCAAGCCTTTGTGAGAAACGGGAAAAGTCGGCTAATCTTACGACGTACCCTTCGTCCTGGCCGAAGTAAATGCAGATTTGGTTCGGTGGAAGCAAGATAAATCCTCAGATTTTGGTTTTATTCGAATGGATGCAAACAAATATCAGTTGAGTAAAAATTTTATTCGCCATTTCCTTTCCCAGCCTTATCTTAAATCAGATGTTACTTTTCACCGTTTCCTTACTTTTTGCAAGCTTTCTCCCATTTCTATCTTAATCACGGTGCGGAGACTCAATTCTTATCTTCTTGAGAATGGCTTTGCCTCACCAATGTGAAAGGGCACTTTCTTTCATAGCCGTTCGTACTACAATCAAACCCGGCGGTTACAAAAAAGCTTGTTTAGATAGAAGAACAGCTTTGGACCGTTCATTCTATTCTACAATATTTTTTTCTATTCAAAGCCAAATAATTCCCAATGCCTCACCCCAACCGCATCAATTTGCATTCATGCAGAAGAATGACTTATCTTCTATTCACGTTTCCTAGCAAAAAAAACTAGGTCGGTGGACACGTCACATCTTCCTTTTGATGTGGTTTAGCGGTTTAGATATAAATGACTCTGTCATCAATGCGTATGCTACAAGATGTTTAGCAAGCTAACAATTTCATTAA
>JAAXNX010002859.1:0-12157 GCA_036491905.1 Folsomia manolachei
CTCTGCAATTTCATCCATGGCTTCGTTAAGATTAAGGTTATCCTCCGACTGACAAGTGTCCATCGGGTTTGATGGCATCATTGGCATTGGGGAGGTGGCCGGATTTTGAGTCTGATAAATTGGTAAACCATATCCGTTATTATTTGCCGGAGACATTGCGCCCATTTGTACTGCAAATTAGCATGGAGCCGCCCCATCTTTGTGAGAATTGATTATATCATATTGTGCATGAATATGCTTGCAGGCGTCCTTTTCATTCAAATACCTTTCACATTCAAGTACCCAATGGAACGGCGGCCCTCAGGCTACGAAACTAAAAATACTCCTCCCATGATGAGTGACATCCATGCTCAACTCGACAAATAAACTAAACCTTCCATTTTGACAAACTTTTCCACTTTTAGAAGCAAAAGGAAAGTCCAAATTAAATTATTATAATTTGAAAATGACTATCCTTATTTTACAGACACAGAATTTTGATTTGGAAAGCTATCTATGGACAGTAAACGGAAAAATTTCTTGCACTGGGGAAGAAGGACAATTCAGTGTTCCGAATGTTGGCACTACTCCGTTAACATTTACACTGGAGATGAAGGACAAAGGAAATGTTAAATCTTTTTTTCCGGTAACGGATGTAGCCAGTCTTGTTTGCCATAAATCGGAAAACGTTACGGAGCTTACCATCAGCTACGCATCAAATGGGGCGCACATTTTCATTATCCTGGATTGTGGGACTAATGGAAGAAGGGAAAATTTGTACTTTGCTGTAACAAATATTCAACAACAGCCAGGATATCTCAACTAAAGTGCAAAATTCACAGGGCCGATTTGAAGGTGAATCAATTACAAATACAATTTTGAATTATAAATATGTTACATAACATGAATTTTTAATCCAGGGTGGTGATGGTTGAAGGACATTGATCATAATTGGAATGCGTATGCGTTTGATGAAACTAAGTTATGGAAAGTTGGTGTTTGAGGCTTATCTTCATGTATTCCTTGTATAAGTAAATTACAACGTGTATCGAATTCATAATTTGTCAGATAACTTTTCGATTTTTAATCATGAATATCCATGCCGAGCAAAGTTAAAATAAGCTAATTAGTAATGTTGGGACATTTCTATTTTATTACGCAAATCTCAATCCAAATCATGAAAAGAAAGTATCAAAAACTTTCAATTACCCAAGAAAGATTGCATTGATGTGCCAGTTTTTTAGCACAAATCTGTGTAAAAAGTTTCCAAACCGGAAAAAAATTTGAAATTTAATTAATTAATTAAGCTAAAATAAGCCAAATAACTGTCTCATTAGAGTATTCGTTTAATAGTAAGTATAATCTCGACATTGATTTGTTACAAAAAATAGTTTGAACATTTGTTGATGTAATAGCTAAACGTACAAGAATTAAGCAAATAACATTGTTTTGAAAACAAAATTGCATATTGCCACACATAAAAACAAAAACATCAAAAACATAATAGTTGATAAGCGTAGCTAACCTTATGTATACATAACAAAAATTATATATATAGATGTCTGTATATCCGAATAGAATTTGTAAAATAATTTGACACTAAAGTTTGTGTTTACGCCATATTTTCGATTGAGACTGGTAAAACCGCAGTAGAAGAATTACAGTTCCGGCATAGCACCATTACTATTAAAATTTTATATTTTGATATGTCCAACAACTATAAATGTCCAGCTCCGACCTGATTCTTCAACTGCTGCAGTATCCCCAAAACCATGTCTCTTAAAATCTGTGGTAATAAAAAAAGAAATTGTTATTCGAAATTTCGCTACAAATCCGTAACAAGCAATCTTGAACCAATAATACCTGAGGTTTACAATGTTCCTCCAACCAACTGAAGACACAAGCTGAGAGCTCTGTGAAATTGGCAGTGCTCATACCACAATTGAAGGAAACAAATAAGGATTCCATGATAGCTTGGAACTAGAATACATGTAAAAAATATTATTGCACCAAATAGATTTTGCCTGGAGCAACAAAACTTCTTTTACAGGATAGGCAATAATATTTTGAACATACCACTTTGAATTTTACATCATCCGAAACTTGAAGTGCAGCGTTTCCAGGTTGATTTTGATGTGCTTTCACAATCTGTTCGTAGTTTACTTTCATAATCTGTAATGCTACCACTTCTTTTCTCAAAGCCGCCAGCTCATCTTCTTGTTTTTTCTTTTGTTGGAGCAAGTACTGAAAAACAATATGTGTAATAATCAATATTTTGGATAAAGAAGAGCAACCCAAAACATGGCAACTCAAAATTTACAAAAAAGTACACTTACTTGTATGTAATCAATAGATTTTTGTAATATTGTAGCTTTGCTTAATTTATATCCGCTCAAGGAATCGTTTTGTTGACACATAGGCACCAATTCCTGTAAAGAATCGTATCCCTTTTTAATAGCATCTCGTCGCTTCTGTTCCGCTTGTGTATGTGCTTCTCGACGCCTCTCCTTATAACTCATGCTACAATTCCCCCCATCCGTGTCGTCTTCATCGTCTACAAGAAGCGATTAATAAAAACCTTGATCGTGTGATATATACTAATTAAATCATGATAAATCTGAACAAAATAATTACCAGTGTTATGAGTTGAAGACGACAAAGTATTGATGGATCCGGTACTGCTGCATCTCGAGAAGGCATTAAATTGCTCCTTCTCAGAAGGGCTGACGGGCTCCAGTTTGAATGATTCGTCTTTGACGTCTGCACATAGAATGAATAATAACACTTTTAAAATCAATTTAACAATATGTGAATAAACGAATGAATGCGCAGGAAGTTATTGAGGTCATAAAATCGTTAACAATAGAAATATTTCATGTTGACTTAAAAAACTGTGGCACGAAAACTCGAATGGCTTTTTTATTCTGCTTTCAGCGGATCCATAAAAAATATTCCAATCAATTGTCTAATCAAACAGAAGAAAAAATTGGCATTCGTGCACCTTTGAACTGGAGAAATACAATGTGTCTTAAAATACACATAACATAGTATGCACTATTCAACCCAAGACCCATCGAAGCCATTGAACTATTCAAAAGAATCTCAATTATGGACATTGTCATCTGCAAATGACAGTTCAGAGGGGAAACACAAAGGACAGGTAACCCATTAGTAGACAATGTACATCATCAAATGATTGAGTCTTGTTGTACCAACCCTAAAAATAATTCTACCCATGAATTCCTGCATTCAAACTGTAGCGTAAGTTCCTCATGCGTCATGCAAAACAACGAAGCCCTCAAATTTTATATTTCTTACCTAAGGACATTGTCATCTGCAAATGACAGTTCAGAGGGGAAACACAAAGGACAGGTAACCCATTAGTAGACAATGTACATCATCAAATGATTGAGTCTTGTTGTGCCAACCCTAAAAATAATTCTACCCATGAATTCCTGCATTCAAACTGTAGCGTAAGTTCCTCATGCGTCATGCAAAACAACGAAGCCCTCAAATTTTATATTTCTTACCTAAGAGAACTCCCACTTTTAAGCAAAACAATTCGGAGACTCAAACACGTCTCACACAACAGGCTATGAAAATTAAAAGTTTGAAAAATAATAATCACAGTAAAGTAGCAAACTACGAAAGTTATAATACTTGAAAGCAATAATTCTCACTCCAACTTTCGCCCAGAGAACAACTAAGCTTCCCAGATAAATTCAATTCTGTAACACTACACCAAAGTATATTTATATTACAAAATCTCGAGTCTTCCAAGCACTTAGCCCACAACTAAAACAACCCACTCGAGCCTTGCATCACTGAAATGCAACTGTCTCAGACAGATTACTCGTGGGTTAAAAGTCAAGTTGCAATATGAATGACGGTCGACAAATTGTTTATCAATCCAGTAGTAGGGTGGTAATAAGGTAGATACTTAATTTATAAGTAGACACTAGTGGAATTAAAATGAAAGGATAAATATGATGCAATTTGATAAGTCGTCCTGTCCGTCAGTTAAATTAAGGGTAAGCCTCGTACAACAGATTTAGGTATTAACACGAGTTAAAGAGTATTAAGCATCAAATTCCAACCAGTTTACTCTGGCTTTATTTCAACTAATGTGATGTAATATTCTCGGATTTTTGTTAGCGAGAGAAAACATAACAAGAAGAATATTGTTACACCTACTGCCTGCTGCGTTTAGAGATAAGCCAAATCCACTGAAAACTAGTACAGCTCTTATAACACGTCTTGTATGGCATGACTCGTATTACTAGTGTCCCTACAAGAAGAATGTGATGAACTGATCCTTCTACAAAAAAAGCACTTTTGAATTTTGGTGAAGAAATAATAGAGTTAATGGACAAATACATAAATACAAATATCTTGTTGATGTATGGGTTTACTTCAAACCACCATCTTGATCAAATGTCCACAATTTGTGGTCATTTGTGGACTACAAAAGTTAAAACACGATACACATCATTCAAAAAGGTTCTTAGACAGCATGTAAAAAAAACAAGTGACAAAATCAGTGTGTTGAAATATCAATAATTTCAATGCGCCCCAAGTTCATTGCATGCATCAACAATAATGATAATTCAATAACAAAAAGACAGCTACGTCTGCTACAGATATATAGGAGTTTGTGGGGTAAACATTGGGATACTTTATCTCAAAATGCACAGACAGATTTGTTAATGAGGTCGGTGAGTCTATGTCGGAAAAGGTACGCACACCGAAATAGACGTGTAACAAAGGATTGCACCACTGTTACTGACAATCAGATCATTTTGAATTTCGAGTACTTTACATAGGAACTTGAAATTTATCGAAATTGATTAACACTGGCGATAAACCATATGAATTAGATGGATGGACAGATTCTTCAGCAATGAAATAATCTCAATTGGACAAAGGGAATAGGGAGGCGGTACTGAGTCAAAATTTTGACAATCAAAGATATGAAGTTATCCAGAAAATTCAAAAGGTATTCCTATATGGTTCACGTTTTGTGATTGATAATTGGATGAAGTGGAGCACGTCACTTCAGTTTGAGCCTTGAACTGCCATGACTGATAGTGTTACGGTTGCATAATATAATCTAATGTAATATCTGTATTTATGTATGATTCGGTTTCACTGTATCCATTAATTATCTCTGCGTTTTCCCCACTTAATTCAGCCCACTATCACTTCTGTTATCTGAGCTCGTTTGAATCGTATAGTGCTGCATAAATAATCGGTGATTATGTGGTGTACTATGCAACCAGATTTTTATTGGCGTAGGCATAACTAAACAATTCCAACCCATAATATGTGGGCGTGTATCGTGGTCTCTTTAATCACCAAGAGATTATCAGAAACAGGTGTCTTAAGGCCGAAAAAATTTGAAATTCTGTGGAGAAAAGCACCGCAACATTCTGAAGACAATGTATTGCAATATTGCAATTTTTAAAGCTCAACTAAGAATGCTCGACATAAATGACACTTTCATTGAGAATCATTGCCAAAATTACATCATAACTAGAATCAACCAATTCCAGGCTCAACTCCTCTCTAATAAAAATGCTATTTGTTCTAGATCTTCATAACGAAATAAATCAAATTAAATTACCTGCAGAATTACTACGGAACAGGACTTTCCGTTCATCCATAATTAGTTTTACGTTAGTTGTAATATTCAAAGCGCTGTATTAAAGAATGGGCGATCCAGACTTTGACATACCTAAAATTAAAAACATTGGAGTTAATCATCACGTCATTACATGAGCCATTTTACTAGTGCCACAAAAACGAGAAATTATTGCCATTCCGTTTAATTGCACAAGTTGTTATCAATACAATAGCAGGACAATTAATACTGCAAGATTGTTGGTCTCTGCTGCAGTTAATTTTAATTAGTATATGCAAAACAAAGACATAAGCTAATATTGAAACAACCACGTAAGAAACATGGATATAAATTAAAAAAGAAAGAAAATGAAACCTAAATTCTCTCAAAATTTGATGATAGCAGATCGTCTTGTTTTTTGTAAATAACCCTTCTATGAACTATTAAAATCAAATACCACAGTTAACATTTAACAAATTTCAGACTTACCTACGAACTAAAATAAGTTGACTGCGGATGTCACCTTCTTACTGATCATGAATTTCAGTCTCCCAATTTTATTCAGATCTAAATGGAGCAATTAAATTTGAGATTAGAATAAATTTTTATATTAAACTAATGGAGCAATTAAATTTGAGATTAGAATAAATTTTTATATTAAAATTAACTGATATTCAAATTATTAAAGTTACCTTATTTTTTGGACTTGATTTGAGCTTGAGCTGGGATTCTTATAGGTTTACGTTTTACCCGTAATTAGATCCTAATTATCACAATTTAATTTAATTTATTTAACACAAAAGATTTCTTGAACACGATACGATTAGGAAATATGCTCAGCCAGCTGAGTAAAAAATTAATTTTTGCACCCTTAATTCTCCTCAAAATATTTAAACTTACTTTATTTGCAATTTGATCACAAACTACAAATAATTAGTGCAAAAAGAGCACTTTTCGCATAAAAAGAGCAACCAAGTAAAACCCAAACGACCTTGACTCAACAACTCTGCAACAGTGAATTCTCTCAGAACGCCTCATGCGAATTATTTCACCGAGCAGAAGCGCCTTCAATCCCTCTGCTTAAATCATCTCGTGTCCAGCAAGACTGATAAAGTTGTGCGAATTTCATTGCAATAATTTAATATTCCTTCGGCTAGTTCATGGACAGTTAAATGGGATGAGTGACGTAATTCTTGCGCTAAAAATATCCTGTTAGATTGAAGTAAATGAAGAATTCTTGGCAAAATTGTTTGCAGTGCAGAGCGAAGGTTTAGGCAAGTAAAATTAATACTATAATTTAATTAATAAGGTTGATGTAAATTATGTGTACTAAATAATTTAGTCTAAATTTATAAATTTTTAATTGAATTAATATTTATAATTCCACAGTCAAATGAAAGCCGTCGCGTGTTTACTTCCACGTCTACGGAAATACATACCGGTCCCATCATCACAAGGAGGTTTTAGATCGTTCAGTACTACCTGTGGGTCAAGAATATTGTCCGAGGTCAAGGGGATGAATGCCACAGTGACCATCTCTGAGGTGGAGCTGAACGGGTGCAAAGTCATTTCGAAGGAGAAGGTTATCCAACTTAAGGAGGATGTTGTCGAATCCGCTGCACAACATGGGGCTCAAATTTTAAGATCTGGAGGAGTAATTGGTGTGCCGACGGATACTGTTTACGGAATTGCGGCGAATGCACAAAATAATGAAGCCATTGCTCGAATTTACAGTATAAAAGGAAGAGATTTCCGGAAACCAATTGCAATTTGTGTGAGTTCCATTGAAGAAGTTTACCTCTGGGGGAAAGTAGGTGGGGTACCTAAAACATTGCTGAGCGATCTACTCCCAGGACCTGTGACGATTGTGTTTGAGAGGCAGAGTTGTCTAAATCCTAATTTAAACCCTTCTACAAATCTAATTGGAATTAGAATCCCGGATAATCGATTCATCGTTGATTTGGCAAAGTATCACATGGGACCTATTGCTTTAACTAGTGCAAATTTGTCAGCCTGTCCGAGTACTCTGGAGGTTGAGGAATTTAAGGAATTATGGCCCTCGCTGGACGTGGTATTTAATGGTGGGAGACTATCAAATTGTGAACAGTCGGAGAAGGCTGCGCGTAGTGGGTCCACTGTGATTGACTTATCTGTGACCGGGTACTATCGAATTATTCGAGAAGGAACGGCTCATGCGGAATGTGTTCAATTACTGCAGGATAAATACAAGTTTAAGAAATATTCGGATTCGGAGGATTAAGAAGATATCGGTTAGTGAAACAACTGAAACATTCAAAACCCATAAATTCCTATTTGTACAAATTTTTGTATTGTTTATGCATTGACAATTTTGTTGATTCTATTAATAGTTCTTTGGCGCACATCATATGAACCACGCTAAAATTGTCGGTGTCCCTGCTGGAGGAACATTCTCAGGACTAGTTCAACTCTGTGATAACAACTATCAATTATAAAAATAGTTGTTGATAATATACTGCTAGCTGTTATGCTTTACTAATTTTTTACATTTCAATATGATTTATATTGTAGTCAAAAGCGAATAATGCCTTGACCGAATGCTGATTAGTACCTTTGAATTATTGTTTTTACGACCCTGATCTGATCATAAAAGAAATAAATTCATATAAAAATTGTTTCGTTTAAACTTCAAATTTCTTTACTGTTTTATTTAATTCTTAGTTATTGAGCAGTAAAAAGCTTTCAGTTCCTCACCTGTTTCAAACAATCACAAAATATAGGAAAGGCCCCGTTTTTCAAATTTGTATTGGAATATTGGAAACATTGTGTAAATACAGTATTTCATTATCATTGATGTAATTATTATTCAGTAAATCTCTTCAATGGAATTGGAATTTTCATCCGAAATGGATCCCGGTCCAGACTCCTTTTTACCAATTTCCTTCAGACGTTTGACCACAAATGCCATCTCCTCCGAAAATGAATCTCCACAATCTCCTCCTTGAACGGTGGACATTAGACGAAGGAGTTTCTCATTGTTATTAACCAGAATTGCCATAACTTTCGGGTTAGGGGTTGGATTTGCAATGAAAACTTTAAAAACATGAAATCCTTCCGTTCGGATAATCGGGGAGGCTGAACTCATCAGCAAAATGATTCGTTTAAGCTTTGAACTATCCTGGATGAACTGTTGCATCACTTCGTACAAGTGTCGGTTAAGGAGAACATTGCCCAGAAGTTTTAAACTGCTTAATTGTGTGACGTAATTCTCACAGACGATAAGTTGATCAAAATATTTGAAGAATCGGCTGAAATGCTGGAGTAAAAATCTCTCAGTCAGCATGATATGTTCCATTAAAAGAGTTTGCAGGGTTAGAAAGGCGTCTGTAGATACGTCAAATGTTGTGTGATTAAGAAATTCAAAGATTTCGTAAAAATATTCCGAATAAAGAATCGCTTTTGCCAGGCTTTCATAGCGGAAGCATTCTCGGAGCATTGTTCCAGTGGTTAGAGCCAGGGATTGGTTGTGATACCTTTTAAAAATTGGGAATTTTTTATACTTTACAAATCACGAATGAGGATGAAATACATAATTTTTTATGAATAATAATGATTTATACCCGTCCAGAAGACAGAGCAACACTTTTGTGTTGGACTCAATGTATGCGACAATTTTCCGTTCGGCTGCAGGACGTCGAAGCAAATTGCACCAAATGAGGGAAGCAGTCTTTCTGTCTTCAAATCCCAAAAGGGGCATTTTTGTTACTAACGTAGAAATAAATCCAATCTTGACCATAGTCCCCGTCAACGCGGCTAGGNTCCAATCTTGACCATAGTCCCTGTCAACGCGGCTAGGTCCTTGTCATTAAGAATCTTGTCCCCAAGTACACTCGCCTTCAGATATCCTAAGTACTTGGAGACAGTTTTATGGGTTTTCTCCAAAATGCTAACTTCATGCACGGGAAACGGGACTTTTGGACTCTTTACTGGAGACACTTCCGAGGAATCCAAGCAGGACATCAAGTTCAGGAGCTTATTCAAAGTGACAAGTCTGGCCTGAGGATTTTGGCGAGTGAGGCAGAATCCCAGAAATGTTTTTTCAGGGTCTGATAATCAAAGTAACTTTTTTAGTAATTGTACAAAATTTCCAATACAATGCTTTACTTACCCATATCATTTTTATTGGACATAAGGTTAAGCCGAATTCCCATTTGCTCAGGATCCATGCAAAAATTGTGACCAGCAAAGATTGATTTTGAGGATCGGCTTAGATTTGGGGTCGCTCCATTCTCCTTGATATTGGTGGCATCCAGCTTATCCAATTTGTTCTCCACGCTTTTTGCCTTCACCTTACTCGTTGTAAATTTTCCAACGACATTTTCATCGGGTCGGTGGCGATGTTTGGCTCCGTTTTTGACAACTTCCAGACATTTTTTACTATTCTCCTTGGCCAGATCTGGGTCGGCATTCGAGGAGTCCTTGTCTTTTTCTTCTTTTTTGCTTAGCGTTTCCGAAGATTGCTTGGAAGGCGTTGTTTTTCCAGATACTCCTTCCATTTCTAAGTTTTAATCAAATTTTGACTATTATTAAAAATTTACAAAAAAACTTCTCCGACACTCTTTTTGTGTCGGATGGAGAAATGAAAACAATAACTAAATTAACGAAGTGCAGAGGATTTCTCCTAGGACATGACCAGGCCTAACAAAATAAAGCCGTTGTCATAGACAACCACGAAGGAAGATGCGAGGCTATAAAAAACTACGGCAAACAAATCTACTTTGTTTTACTTTACTTTTGCCCAATTTCAATTAAGCATGCCAAGCAGTGCATGCAGATTAGGCAGTAATATGGAAGATTCCATAAATCTCGAATACCTTACTTTGCACTCTCATGCCTTTACATATTGTCGACAATTGTCTCTCCTCGTAGAAAGTGACGCAAGACACGCCCAACTTAAAAGTTAACCTACCTCAATTAATAATCACTTGGTGACATGCAAACAAAAAACTTGAAAAATATAAAGACGGAAATTATTTTGGAAATTGTAAAAAAACTCAGGCAGTCACAAGACGAAACCTAGGCTTGACATGAAATTATATATAACTAACCTTCCTCTACCAACCATTCTGCCAGTGGGTGAATATGTAACTAATTACGAATCTAGAATGCGAAATTTGGAATGCTTCAAGTCCGAACAAATGAAAATGACTCTCATAGTAAACTAGGATGAAATATTTAGAATGCGAACAAAACTGCCTGTTTCTGTATCCGTTGTTCTGTTTTACAAACCATGGCTTCATGTACTTAATTTGCATGCTCTTGACTCTGTCCCGTAGATTTGACTCGCTACCTTCCAAGAGAACAAAGGACGCTACTGACAACTAAATAGATATTACATATGAATGAATTACGAATTGCTAATCACTCTGAGTTTTAAAGCTCTAAAATAATTTGCGATGCACATGAAATTATTCGCATTGATTACCTCAACCGGAGAAGGAGCAATTACTATTCAAATACTAATTTAAAACTATTCCACAGTGAGATAGCCTCGAAAAGATACCTGCTCGTACTCCTTCTTTACTTGGGGATGGATGATGAGGTGTGAGGAAGGTTTTATTTTTTGGACGGTATCCGAGGAAGGGCAGTGTTAAATTGAACTTGGATTCAGATTAATGTTCTCCAAGAAGTAAGTTTTCAGATCCACGTCAATCAGGTCAACTTCCACGTCGGTGACAAGGAAAGGTGATATGGATGAATTCCGATATATTTTAACCCCAATTGTATAGAAACTAGAGCAAGACGCATTCATACACGACTGGAATTATTATTTTCTAATTTTGGCCGTGACAAACGCCTATATGCTTTATTGAGTGACTTGAACACAGAATTCATTATTGTTACCTGATGAATGCCAGGAAGTTGACCAACATACATTGACCAATACTGGTAATGTTTATAAAAATTAATTTCATGTTGCAAACATGATGCCAGTGTGGTTTCGAGAAACATTTATTCCATTGTTCGAACCAAACAATACATTCATTCATGTTGTATGAACGGCATTTTCAGAGGACAGACGTACATTGAAGTAGCTATTTATTTGCGTAGGTTAATTTATATAAAAAATTACTGCGAAGAATGTTCCCAGGAAATAAGTAATGACTTCGGGAATTGTCTTCATTTTAACGGGTATCAATATCGCAAAAAGTACTTTGAAATGATTGATTCACTGATTTTTAAATCTAAGTAAATTAAAATTCTCAAGTAAAAAGTCGTGAATATGTGTATGACATAATTTCCCACTTTGTTTTGCAACAACATACTTTGCACCCTAATTGTCATGTCATACCCAATATCTTTCTGATGCTTAGAAAAGTTGAATAATTCATAGACAGAGTTTTTTCCAGCTCAACAGTTGAAAACCGCTTTTTAGCAGGGTCACTCTAATTCTTATGGAAAACAATTACTGCAGAATATATACAAAATCGGAATTAGTTTGATTTGCAGGTAAAACCAATCGGTGAACCAATTCATAAAGCCAATGTGATAAATTGAAGAATGAGAAACTGCAGTTGA
>JAAXNX010002860.1:0-12145 GCA_036491905.1 Folsomia manolachei
GTTCATAGGAAAGTAGGACATTCATCGAAGGAACACGACTGCATGGCAATATGTACATAATACTGTTGGCTGTGGGACGGAGAGAGAAATTGTTCTGATCTGATGGCAAATTTGGCTAGGTTTAGTTACTAGATTGGCATAGATGAGAGGGGAGGATGAATGAGAAATATCCGACTTAAAACTAAACCCAGTTCTGTTCACGTCCTTTGTTCATTGCATTCAGGCAGAAACCTGTGTAAAAATTGACTTTCATTACAGAATTGGAGCGGTTTGGTTAATGTATGTATTTTAGAGTCAACCCAACTTTCAATGTTCGGCTATATCGCAATCAAATCAGATTAAATTTCATGATTTTCTTAAGACTCGGATATTTTTGATTAGTTAACTACAAGAAGGAGTGTGATGAAATGAGAAATATGAATGCCAGTCCGTGAGTTGAGCACAGAGGGAGGCAGGATTTCCTGAAAAGTTGTTACCTGCCGCATAAATCAAAGGAACTAGAAAATAAATAAAATCGAGAATAGAGAGTTGGAACAGAGCGGAAGTGCGGATGTGATGTGAGTCTGACTGAGTAAGTAATTAAGAGGGGGTGCACATATATTTCAACAGTAAACAAATTCAAACAATAGCATTGGCTAGTGGGTAAGCAACAGGTAGTAAGGGTTACTTGTGCATTTGGAGGATGAAAAACAGGACATATTTAATAATATTCTTGCTCCTACTGCCTTACCTATACGAGAGTATATGTAACATTTAGTATTTTACCTGGCAAAAAGTGTTGATTGTAACCATCATCCGCGGTGCGTCGTTCCGCGGTGGTGTCAGTCAGTCAGTCATTATGTATCTAGAATGCAATGCATGCAGTTACTTGGTTGGGTTGCGTGTAACAAAGTCTCAACATATAAGAGTTGGACTGTGCTACGGTAGCATAATTACCTGTACTCATTCTACCCAGTGAAGGAAATAAAACTAGTAGCACCAGCCAGATTGACTGGTAGAGTAGAGGAACGAGATTGCGTTTGGTGGGGATGAATTGTTTGTGGTTAATAATGCCAACTTGTAGATTTCTCTTTAAATCCGCACACTCTTCTTCCTGTTGCTCCACTGTACGTGACTTTTTTCAGAGGAAAGTTTCACTCGAGATAAACACTTCTCATGGTTGGGTTGAGGTTTGCATTGTGATGGCATTCTAAAAGGGTAGTTATGCGATAAGGAAGGTAAAGGAGTGGATTTGGGACTTTGAATTATCCGATCCGAGTCAGATTTTGAGACACGCCAAACTTTATTGGAGTCATGTTTTGTATGAAATAGTCTTGAGAAAGGATGATTGATTTTATGCCAAGAATTAGCATAGCCATACTTTTGTCTGGTACGGAGTAGGAAAAGGAAATGACACGAAACTATGATCTGTGTATGGGAAGGATGTTGATGACGTTTGGCAAAAAATTATGGAAAAGTTGCTCTTTCTAAGGCTTCTCCAGACATCATTCTTGATGTCAAGATTAGGGATTCTGAGTTGTTTGCAAATTACTTAGTTGCGCCACACTTTATAAAACGGTGATTTGGCCCGGAACCTGAATCAAATCATCATGAACACTCCAAGGAATTGGTTTAGAGGCACTAGATCTCAGTCAGAATTGCCAGTTGGTGTACTTGGCTCAGCATCCAGCACTAGAAACCACACCCTCCTCACATACAAAGGTCACAGCTACGAGAAAAACAATTCCCAAGGGCTCACATCCTATTATATTTGTAACCAAAGGGGTTCCGGGTGCGGAGGAAGGCTTATTTTGTACAGGGATCGAGGCTTATTTAAACTCACCCGGGAGCATGAAGGGTGTGCCCCGAATTTAGGGACTGTTTCAGGACGTCGCTTTAAAAAAGATAAAATTAGGTGGTACTCATTTATATCGGCGTATTGCTGGGTGGAAACTGACTTCTTTTTTCTGACTTTTCTGCAATTTTGTGCTCTATTAAATGAAGGATTTTAATAAAGTGATTTTTACCTTTCAGAACATCTCTTAAGCTCTCCTCCACCCCAACATCACCCACCCGGTCCGATGCCCTCACTGAGCAGTGGGCGTGGTGGTCATAATCATCTGGGCACTCCACCACCACCCGTGTCCAACTCATCATCTTTACACCATCACAATTCATCTTCTGGGAGTGGACGAGGTGGAAATGGAGGAGGTAGTGACCGTTGTTCCACACCAGTGTCCAATCATCATCAACACTCTTCTTCTGGATCTTCCGCCGTATCTCCACCCCAACAATTGTTGTGCGTCCGATGGGGAAATTTCGACTCCAACATTGTCTCAATGTTTACTAAACTTCGATCTGCGGAACATTTTGTCGACGCCACACTTTGGTGTGAAGGGAAAACGATCAAGTGTCATAAAATGATACTGTCCGCGTGCTCAACATATTTTGAGAAGTTACTCACCGAGAATCCCAATCCACATCCGATTATCTTTCTAAAAGATATGCGCTTCTGGGAGATAACAGCACTGGTCGAGTTTATGTACAAGGGAGAAGTTAGCATTCATCAGGAAAAACTTCAGAGTTTGCTAAGAGCCGCGGAATCTCTGCAGATTAAGGGATTGGGATCTCCGTCAGCTAACGATGGACCAGGTGGGGTTGGAGGTGAGTAACTTTTTGTTGGTCAAAGGTTGACCAGGGTTCTAAATTTTGTCTTTCTTACAGCCGGAGCAGAACCCAGGGAAGAACGGGAACGTGAACGTCATGTATCCGGACTGGATGAAGAACTATCCATGGACATGTCTTCCACTACTACGGCCACACCGAATAATAACACGAATCATCTTCATACCAGCTCTTCTGCCTCGAGTAACCCAAACTCTTTTTCGAATCAACTCATAAATTCATTCAACAGTTCAAGAGGCTCTCCATCCCTTCTCCATATGAATATGGGGATGGACCTGTCGCAAGGTGGACGATCTTCTGGTGAAATGAACCAAGCTTCCCCACTTTCTCTGTCTCTCTCATCCGCCCTCCTTAATCATAACTCCTCCAACAATCCAGCAAAGAGGAGGAAGAAGGAGAATCCACGACGCCTGGATATCCTTCCACCTCGTGCCGCGTTACCCATCCCAGTCTTCAACTCAACCATGATGATGGGTCCCGGTGCTGTGGATAGAGACTCAATTCTTCACCATGGAGCTGGTGGGGATGATGAGTATGATGCCGAACCTCAATCCGATGATGAAATGACCATCCATGAGCCTCAAGTCCAACAACGGTCATCCATTGAGGTAAGGATTTGTCAGTAGAGTAAAGTAAAAAAAATAGGAGGATTTGACTAGAAACGGAAAAAACGAAGGAAAAAACCACCCGACCAAGAAAACTTTCTCATTTTCTTGTGATTCGTTCATGTCTCTAAATTACCTTTTGTTGTTTACATTTATTACATGTAGAACTTTAAACAAGAACCGGAGTCCTTACTGTCTCACCACATCCATCTAATCAACCAAGTCGGGAAGATTCAACAACTTCAACAGGCACAGGCACCAGTTTCTTCATACGAGGATGAGGACGAGGATGAGGGTGATGGACATGAAAATTATGGCGATCATGCGGATCATCATGGTGCTGGGGAACAGGTACAGGATAGGATAGGATAAGGCATTTTGCGAATAATATAATAAGAAACCCTGCCTGCATGCAATAAGCAGATTTAGATAGCTCTTACTTTACTAGAATTCTGTCAGTGATACAGAACCAGCGTGGAAACTAGGACATGGCAAAATAGAAAGTTTTTCTTGTTGGGCAATAATCCACCACTGACTGGCATTACCAACCAACGCCAACCCAACTAGTTTGCAGTTCATGGTAGTTTACTGTGATGTGGTCATGAGAGCTTATTGCACTTTTTAGGAAGGCTTTGTTATATTTTGTAAGGGAGGGAGGGAGGGATTTCCTACCACTAAATATCCCCCGATCCGTTCGCTCTGTCGTTCGTGGCCCAGTCTCCAAAATTTTTATTCACTTTCAAAGAAAACAATCACCCATCCATATCCAAATATGTAGACGACTCTCGATAGTTTAGACAGATGAGGATGGGATACTACCCACTAATAATTCAACCACTTTTTACTTTTTATTCTGACCTCGTCCTGGCTTAATGTGTCTTGAAACTAAGGCAAGCTTGAGACACTCGCGAGTTTGAAAATGATAGTGTAACCATGTCCAAAGATATCAGTGCCCAAGTATTCCCATGATTTCATTCTGTTCTCAATTTCAGATGGATGAAACCAAATCAGAATCCGATGGTGGGGACCCGGGTGAGTCTCAGGACAATGATGATGACCCTGCTGAACAACCCGGACAACAGGAACAAGGCTATGATGAAGAGACGGATGAATCTGGAGCACTTTCTCTCCGCGTGGCATCCGCCGCTGAGAGGGAACGGCTAGAACGGTCAAGAAAAGGAAATCCCATCAAAAAAATCATTGTGGGCAACATAAACAACAACAACAACAATGAAAGCTCTCCAACATTGTTTCATAGTCCCACGTCTGCAGCTGAGTAGATAAAACTACAAGATATATTTTATTAATTCACCCACACCTTCAACAAACTTTAGAGCAATAAGCAATCAATCAAGTTTTAAGTAATTATATTATTCCGTTATTTGTTAGTGTGTAAGAATATATATAAAATTATATATGAGATGAAATGAGATTCCAAACTTTTAAAGAACCTAAAACATTCTCGCGTAACGTTCCATTCCAACAATGTACATAGTGACAATAATTAAATGACAGAGCTGTACTATTGCATAAGTAAGGAATAGTTTTGTAACCAATTAGGAGCTAAGGTACAATAATGACAATGTTATTTGACAATGGTAACTCCCTCATTTGTGAGGAGAGTCCGAATTTTCTCTACTTTTCTACATCCCTTCGTGCCTTCTTTAACGTAATACAAATATTGTTGCCTTATATTATTGAATACAATCATCACTTTGTAACTACTTATGTGTAAGGGTTAACAAATTAAAGTATATTAACTTTAAGGGACCAATACCAACCAATAAACTTCATTCCAATAGGGTTAAGAAACCAGGATTCTGTACAAAAAACGAGATTTTCCTATTTTTAAATTCCATAGGTTTCATTTTTGAGACCTCTTTCCAATTATTCTTCTTAATGTTAGAGTGCAGTGCTTATAAAGTGCTTATCATTTTAGAACCTAAGCAATAAACTATACAACCAACCCACAGCAGGCAGTTAAATAGTCGGCCTATACACAGCTTTTTGTACATAAAATATAAAATATGATATGTCATTATGTTAGTTCATCGCATAATAGTAAGACTTGAAAATCATTGTATTTTTCTAAAAAGAACCGTCTTGCACTCACTTTAGATGAAGAGATAATTGTAACTTAAATAATTTAGCATTTTTTTTATACTTTTGAATCCGCAGTAAAGTTTCTCACCGACGTTAACTTTAACAAGTTTGTTAATTATGCCTAGTTCTAGGAGTATATTACATTTTAGAAGATTGGAGTTGCATATGTCTGTAAATTTGAAGGAAAGGTCCGAAATGCCTGAACTTCCTAAGATATTATTGAGAAATGAAATGTGCTAGCTTTGGCATAGGTTACGTTTTACAGCCTTGATTAACCTAACCTTTAAGTAATCCTAGGCGCAGGTGAATATAAATGTTTTAGCAGTTTAACTCAATCGTTCATGTGTTTAGACGTAATTTATATATTTTATTTCATGCCGCTTCCTCGTCTAGTAGTAAATTAGTTGAAGTACGCACAAATCTCTTAATTGACTTGGATTTAATTGTATAACTTTTTCCATATTTTCGCTTAGAATAAGTTTCAATTAATTTTCGTTTCGATATCCTTCCTCCTCCTGCTTTTCTGAGTTAGTGTTAAGAAATTATTTTAAAGTTTAGTAATATGTTGTGAAGAATTGCATAATTTTATGAACTCATATTAATAGGCAAACCTCTTTAATAAACATCAATCAACTCTCGTTTAACTGTAGATTGTAGTGGGTAAAATATGACAAGTTTTATGCAAAATAAAAAGTCGGGTCAGTTAAAAGATGGGATTTTACTTACAAACTTTATTTATATAACAACTTGATTTTTGACGTGCACATCCACAGCCACTGATTACCACCACTTTTCAATTGCCAATGAGCTGAAGTCCTCTTCAGTACCAACATCAAATCTCTTCTGACGAATCTTCGTCTTGTTGAGAATCTTGCGGAGGCTCTTCTTGTTCATTTTGAGACATTTCCGGGTCTTGTTGAGAATCTTGTTGAGAATTTTCCGAGTAATTCTGAGTCTCTTGCGAATAATGCTGAAATTGAGATCCAATGCTGAACTGGGCGTCGCCTTCAGCCGAAATTGACGTTAGGGTGGCAAACACCTGTTTCTTTGGTTGGGTTGGACTTGGAGCCTTCTTCCCCACTCCAGGGGGTAGGAGCGGGGGTGGGGGAGGGATGTAGTGCTTCATCTCCTCCAAGTACCGCAACCTGTCAATGACAGACATTTCGTAGTAAATCTTCTTTTGAGCGGGGTCGACGGTCTGAAATTCAGGAATAATGAAAGGAATTAGAAACAATTAAACAATGGATGATTATGATTTCCAAATTACTCTCCAACGTTGGGAACAGTATTGCGAGAAATCCCTGAAGATCACGGGGACCCCTGGATAATACAGGTTGAGCTCTGCCCGACAATACTTGATGAAGTAGTGATAGGACGTGCATGGTCCCTTTGGCTTGTTTTTGTCCTTCCTTTTTCTTGGCATGATTCACTTTTCCTTCGACTCCGACTTGACCAAACTCGAGATACCTCTTGGAACTGTAATAAAGATGGAAAATTTGAAATATATCGCCCCACAAAATTATCCAGGGGACAGGGATTCAATTTGATCTCAGTCACGATTGAAAAAATCTCAATTTTGCTAACTTCTCGAAAACAATTCTGGATAACTTCCAATTTTTGGGTAACCCTCTCAAAGAATATAAGACAAACTTACCTTATCAGTTCCAGACAGGAGGACGGAATGGAGGTGGGGTCGAGTCGCAGTAAATTGGCGAAAAAATATAAATTCCTACGCTTCTGAACTGCAGCCGAGGGAGGAGCAGTCGGACAATTCCAACTGAGAGAAAGTGAGAAAACCCAGGAAGAGAACAACGGCCTCAAAAAGATCCCCACGTGACTTGCTCTCGACCAACCACCAACGACCCCGCCAATATCTTGGCTTTTGGCTGTTTGAGTTTTTGCTGATTCTGTTTTTTAAAAGCTCTCTCACAACTTGACGATAATCATTTACGATAAGGTCAAGGGTCTAGTCAAGGAGACAAGACGTCACAACTTGGTGGAAGTCCCGCTTATGACGCGACTACAAGAAGATGACGATATGATAAAATCTAGGAAGTTCTCATCTTTTGTATAAGGTTTCTGATCATTCCAACCCCAAAGCCGCAGTGGGGATTAGCAAGAAATTTCAGTATTTTGGCAAAATTCCTTATATTCCTTATAAATTCCTAGTTTTTAATGCATTTTCAAACCACTCATCCCATCTTGTGCTAAGATTGTCCAAGTTTTGCATAGATTTTTACTAATGCTCAATAATGATTGTGAAATATTAGCTTATCATTACAACGGAGTCAGATGAATCCCTGAATTTTGTCACAATTATCAAGTAAATATTCATATAAGCATTCGTTACAATGGAATGGATGGTTACTCCAATTTTAGAAGATATGCATCCTGTTAGCTCAACAGTTAAATAATGACAGGACACGGTCTCTCTCTCATTTGCATTGTTTCATTAAAGAATGACATTTTATTAGTTCCTGTCTTTCATTCATTCATTAATAGATCTTGTGTCCTATATCATGCCCCGTTTTGGAAGCAGTGACCCTTCCAAGCTCCCCGTGTCCAGTTCATCTTTATTTAAGGTAAGCCTAGTTATCAGATAAAATTGAATTTCATGGAATTTGAGATCAGGCTGTATCAAAAATTTAATAATCCGGATTATTCCATGGATTAGAGGCACCAGTGTGTTTTTGTCGGTTTCCCCGACAGTAGAAGCGGGTGGGTGGGTAGTTGGAGTAGTCATCATGTGGCTGGATTGCTAGCTCACTTCCTTTTTCTCCTTATCATTGCCCACCAGCTGGTGCAATGCGGGTGAAATGTTGCACTATTTAAATTAGATTGGTGGTAAGGTCCTTCGGGTGGAGGATGGGGAGGTGATTAGTGATACCATACAAAAGGAAGGAAGGAAGTCAGGTCGTAAATTCCAAAAAGGACCACGACACTGGTATGTTTGTCATGTTGTAATTTAATCATTGAAGTTTAGCTCTGTGCGAGTGTAATGACACTGTTAAACCATGCACACCCACATATTATGGGAGTGTGAAATGGTCTGTAAAGTTGGTGACACTCACAATATGTCAATTAAGCAAATCTCCGGCTGATTAGTTTATGATGGAGCAAGTGCTGATTTTGGTCCTGACTCTTTGGAATCTGATATCATGATGCCGTTGAACTCGGAAGTTATTTGAGATAGTATCATAACGAGTAAGTAGTTCCAATTGGCAGGGTTAAAAGAATATCTGGATTGGAGTCTCTGCTAAATTTTGGCCGAATACTACATGCGTTCAAATAAAGTTTTTCATAATTACAATTTTTGTTTGGGTCTGCCAATAACATAAAGATTTAAATGAAGGTCCGATCGAATTGTTTTCATGTTTTTTACCCTGCAACGTCATAATTGGGAGGCATTGCGTAATGTTTAATTGGGAATTCTGCATGCATGCAAGAAAATATTTGATTGTAACGGGTTTATGGGATTGCATTCGTTTTCGTAGGTATTTGCATTTCAATCAGACATAACTGGATTTCTTCCTTGAATTAATGAAGACAGATAGGGATGTCTCAGGATTTGATTAGTTTTAGTTTTGGTTAATTGGGCTGAAGTGGCCACAAATTGTTTTATGATAGAGAAAAAAGCTTCATGTAATGAAGCTGGCAGAGGCATTTCATGTTTTCGAGTTGGGCATTTAACTTAATTGTAAAATCTGAAATTTTTCATGTATCACGTCATGAATTTTATGTGTAACAATATTTTGGTTGATAAGAATGTATGGAAATTGTCGGCATTTGCGTACACGACCAAAATAAGAGCCTAACCATAAAGATTAGTTGTCGGCAGGGAAGACATCATTTATAGAAGCCAAAATACATGTGTCATTCATAGAAATAACGTCTTTAATCTAACTATTTCATTGTTAACCACTTGTTATCAACAATCCCACATATTTCGCCACTCATGACGCCACGCACGTCAAGCCAAACCTCACCTCACCTCAGTAACTTGTTCTCGTGCAGGAAAACTCTCTAGAAACATGGAATCTTGGTAGTGTTGCAATCCCAAAGAAAATCCTTGGGACAAAAAAGTAGAACTATTCTACGCCAATATCTGCAGAAACCTCAGGATATACCACTTGTTGCCCAGGATATTTCGCAATTACGGTCCATTCGTCAGAGTAATCAGAATGTGAAATCTTCTACCAGTCAGGGTTAGTGCGTCCGTCATGGGAATATGGGAAACCCGAAGCACACTGCCATGTATATCCACTGATCTGCAGTGTATCTAGCCTATTATGCAACACAATAGAATAATAGACTCGTAATACAATCAAGTTCCACAATGAAGCCAAGAGATCATCTGAGATTAAATGTATTCCACTCTTAGTTGTACTGCCTTAGGCTCCCAGCTTGCTGGGTTAGTTGTCACCTTATAACTCATTGCATGCTTGGTGGAAATATCCAGTCAGGAAATATCATTACCTAAAAAATAATGAAGCTCTTCGGCAAGCTAGCTTCTTAAGGTTACACCACCTATTGCAACTGTGGTACGCAAGACTGGCCGGGTAGTTAACGGCAGTCATTCCTCAATTTTTGGTCATTCTTGCAGAAGTTGTTGATCAGAGTGGAAGACAAATTTGTTCCTATCAAGCAATCACAGCACGTGGAGTATCAAAATGAATAACGGCGTGGATAAGAGCTGGCCACCAAATGTTGGGATTTTGGCAGTGGAAATCTACTTCCCATCCTCGTATGTGGATCAAACGGAGCTCGAGGTGTTTGATGGCGTGTCCGCAGGAAAGTATACGATCGGTTTGGGACAGAGTAAGATGGGATTTTGTTCGGATCGGGAGGATATTAATTCGTTGTGTTTAACCGTGGTGAAGAATCTTATGGAAAAACATTCCATTGGTGAGTAATTGTTGGAGGGGTTGGGAATTTTGTGGGAATTTTTTTTAATGATTTTTTACGATTTTCTTAGGCTATGAGAAAATTGGAAGAATCGAAGTTGGGACGGAGACTATTTTGGATAAGTCAAAAAGTGTGAAGAGCGTCCTCATGCAGCTATTTGAGTCCAGTGGGAATACGGATGTGGAAGGGGTGGATACGACGAATGCCTGTTATGGGGGGACGGCCGCGCTCTTTAACTCCTTATCTTGGGTGGAGTCTTCGGCATGGGATGGTCGCTATGCGCTTGTGGTGGCGGGAGATATTGCGGTGTATGCGACAGGAGCTGCTCGACCGACGGGTGGAGCGGGTGCGGTGGCGATGCTGGTGGGTCCGAATGCTCCATTGGTTATTGAGCGTGGTAAGTGGGTTATCATTGATAATTTAGGAAGTGCTTGTCAAGAGGGAAATGTTACTAATTAAGCGTGTTTCTAGGTTTGCGAGCTTCCCATTCTGCTCATGTTTATGATTTTTATAAACCTGATTTGGAATCCGAGTTTCCTCGTGTGGATGGGAAACTGTCCATTCAGTGCTACCTGAGCTCATTGGATATTTGCTACAAGAGATTCTCGGCTAAGGCGAAGGCTCGACATGCTGAGACGATTTCTTTGGATTCATTCGATGGAATTATTTTCCATTCCCCGTATTGTAAATTGGTCCAGAAATCGTTGGCCAGGCTGCTGTTGAATGATGCGATATCACTTCCGGAGGGGGATGTTAAGGCCAAGTATCCAGAGTTGGAGTCGATTCGGTGAGTGGTTTATTATTATTATTTTGGGATGAATGATTCATCATGAATGTATTTTTGAAGAATTATTTTTTGATTGGATAGAAATGTGAAACTGGAAGACACATATTTTGACCGAGATGTAGAAACGAAAGTTGTAAATAGCTCCAAGAAAATATTTGAAGGGAAAACAAAACCTTCGTTGCATCTTGCCAATCAAGTTGGTAACATGTACACGCCATCCGTGTATGGTGGGCTGATTTCATATCTCGTCAGGTATGAAGATTGATTAAAGTTGTGGGTGTTAATGTCTTATTTGGGAAAATAATATGGTTTTTTACACCTCACATCTGCAGTAAGTCGGAGCAACAACTTGTTGGGAATCGGTTGTGCCTTTTCTCCTATGGATCTGGGCTCCAGGCTTCGCTGTACTCGATCCGGGTCTCCAAAGCGGATGGGCAATTGACCAAATTACTTTCAGGAATAGAAGATGTCAAGGCTCGTCTTGAATCGAGGAAGAAAGTGGATCCTGCTAACTTCGAGAAGACAATGACTCTACGACAAGAAGTTCATCATAAAGGTGAGCGATTGAAATTTGTAAAATCGGGATCAGATTGTGTAATTTTGAATATTTTTTCAGCTCCATACGTACCTATCGAGCCGGTGGCGGACTTTTTCGTAGGAACCTACTACCTGGAAAGTGTGGATGATATGCATCGTCGAAAATATGCCCGTAAAACCAAGTAACTCCGACGTGGTCTTAGCGAAATAACATCTACGTCGCGTAATAATTTTATACCGGTGGTGCTAAATAAGTAAAAAGGTGACCTACGTATTGGAGCTCTCTGTATTAAGAACATGTAGCAATATATATACATTGTATAAAGTAAGATGTTGGGTGCAATCCGGAACTTTTTTCTATCCAGTCGTTTCTATTAAGCTGTAAGCTTGTTTTTACAGATCTGAAAAGACACTCGTTATAATGATTAGTCTACACGTTTAGGATACCAAAGAATCCAATGACCTATTTCATATCCAATAAATTGTGATGTTGTTGAGTATTGTTTATAAATAAAAAACGAAAAAAACCACCCAAAATATTGGT
>JAAXNX010002861.1:0-12145 GCA_036491905.1 Folsomia manolachei
AATCTGCTAATGTTCGGTCGTCCTTCAACTCCTCCCGTTCTTTAAACAGGCGCTGATTAATCGGTTTCACTTTAGTAATCCCTGAAAAAATCATTTCATTATATTTTTTAAACAATACCAGTGGTATTTCCCAAACCATTACAATTTTAATCCATTAATGAATAACTTTTGGCTTTTAAAACACCCACGCACGGTCGGTAAATAAAAAGTTATTATGCAGCAGACAATCTCTTTTCGATCATAACTCGATTAACTCGTTAAAATACGGACAACAATTACAATATAACACGATACTACCCACAAGTGACTCATTATTAACTTGCGTGACTCATTGGAAATCAAACTTAGTCAAGGACAAAGGAACCCATACCGGCAATCATCTTTTTCAATTCAAGAATTTGAGTGTCTTCTTTGGCGTCCAAGAAGATTGTCGTCTTCTTGCGACACACCATTAAAAACACGTCCTGCAAAAAAATTAAACATCGATCAATCCCATTTAACCCTTTCCAATCACCAAAAATGACACAATTTCCTAAATCCACCCACCATTGTAGTGATTTCCAGAGGATTATTTTGCCGGTCCAACATTTAACATGGACTGAAACAATAGAAATGAATCAATTAAAAACTCTTCTTCCAAGACCTTGGCCTTCCCTTCTGCCCAATAAACAGTTAAAAGTTTGTTGACATTGACATTACCAAGTAAATGTAGATAAGGTTCTTACTGGATGGTGAGATAATTATTGGGGGTTGACCGGTAGCATGAATAAATGAAGCAGGGTCCCTGGCAGCCTTGGACCAAGCACCGTCCAAGAAGAATGTCTGCCTGCCTCCTACTTCCGGAATTTCGTAAAATTTACCCAAATTCCAAAAATAAGAAAAAAATCCAACTTTCTCCTTGAGCAATCAAAAAAGGATGAGAATTTGAATGAATACCGGCAGCAGCACGGCTTCACTCAATGGCATCCCAACCTCCATTCACACAACTTCCCAATTTAGTTGGTGGATGGCTAAAAACCCACTGGTGGGGCATTACTATACCACAACTCACTTTACTCTTGGGCAGGGTGAGAAAGTGAGATTTTTTCATTGTTCATGTTTTTAGAAGGTTTCGCAGAATTGGAGAAACATTTTTTAATTGACTTTTGTTAGAAAAGTGTTTAATGACTCAAACCCCTCTTAATCCAGGTCATGTTGTGTTAATTAAATGTCATAATAAAGGCATTGGGTGGTTGGAAGAAGTAGAGAAGGAGATAAGACAAAGTGAGATTTATTAGATTGGTCAGTTGCACAATTACATTAGTATTTTGCGAGTAAACGGTGTGAGCGATGGCGTGGTTTTTCTGCATAGATCCTTCTCAGTGGGAGAGTGTCACGCTAATTCGTTTGTTTTGCTAAGAGTGGCAAAGATGAGGAAGCGGAAGGTTAGTTAGCATTGAAATTATTAGAGATGGAAATAAATCACTGCATATTATTTTGTGATTATGTTTAGTTGGTGTCGAAATCTTATGCCGGCCTGTTTTACTTTACGTTAAGCCGAGATTCAATCCTAGATCACTTTGTGTTACGATATATAAATATTATTCAACCTTGGCTGGTTGAGGAACAATCTCAATTTTTTACATGCATATATGGCTCCCACTGAGGATGCTCTGCAAATTAATGGCTGCCATTCACAATGTGCATGATATTTGTAATAGGGTTAGAATTGGCAGTAGTTTGTGAATTCATAATAACATCCTATTGTTTTTAACCTCACCTTATTTTTTTTAGTGACTGTCAGTATAAGAAATCAATTGTCTCATCTTCCTCTGACATTGATTCCTTTTTGCACTGCCTAATATGAGCAATATTGTTATCTATCCTAATCCGTCCTATTTATTGGTGACTCCCAATCCCAAACAGAGTGTTATTACAATAACAATACAAAAATGTTGGTCTATAAGCTGTGTTTATGTGTTAGGTGTAAAACCGGATTGAACTAAATCTCATAAACTTCAATCCAAGTTACAGTTACAGAATCAAGGAATTACTTTGAATAATATTAGTATTTTGTTAAATTGAGTCCATCCGTCCACTGCCTTGAGCAGCGATTGTATTATTTTTATATCCTAAACTTTTTTAAGCCCGTAATTTGGCTTTATCTCGGCGTTTTTGTAAGGTACAAAAAAGAGTGCCATCCCATTTGACATTACAGCCTAGGATTTGCTCTTTCTTCCTCTCAGTACATGCACTAATATTGTAAACTGTGCAAAAAACTTCATTTGTCTAATTTATGTAGTGTAGCGAAGTTAGTGACTTTTTGGTGGTTGTGGTACTTACCCTTCAATAGAATACAGGTTGTCTGTCACTCGATTGTATTTTGGATAGTGTTATGCTGGTAGGATAATAAATGTTATTAATTTTCAAATGAACATTTTAGTTCCGAGTGAATCCTATATAAGTACCAATGCCAGATTTGCAAGGTTCACAAAGTTCAGGTTCGTGGACAAGTTTGTCAGGAATCAATCCTCTACCGAGTTTACAACTCTGGTTCTGGCAGACTCAATTTCTTGCATCATTTCCAAATCTAGGACATTTTACTGATTATTAGAGTAATTACAAGCCGTGGTGTGTCAAACTGCTTTGTAAATATCTCGAAATCTCATTGGATTGTCCAGTTTTGTGAGTCTTGGTGAAGAGGGATTGACATCAAACTTTCACAATCATCTAAACAAACGTAACTTGACCAGCTTTTTAATATTTGATTCTGTATTTTATGTGACAAATGTTGTATTGACTTTTTCTTATAAAAATAGGACTTGGAAAAGGAAGATGAGACAATTATGGCGTAGCGAAGTGACGTTAGTTGGTATCATACTATTGACGGTTGTTTCCCTTGTTCTTCTCTCTTCCTTTGGTGAAGCCTCCTCCTCATTAAGTCGGGTCAAAATTTGTTTCAAAAATTGTGGCCAATGCAAAAGAATGCTGGGAGATTATTTTGACGGGCGAAGATGTGCGGACCACTGTATTTCGCAGAAGGGACGATTCATCCCTGACTGCCATGATATTTACTCCATCTCAGAATTCCTCTCCAGACTTGACTACTAATTAATGTGAAGGAATAAGAACTGTATGGCTTGTTAAAATGTAGGGGCGCATTTCTACTTGTAATTAATTATATTTGTGGTAAATATTTATAAAATGTGGGGTTTTAATAAATTTTCAATTTTGTCGTGTTTTAATTAAAGATAAGCTGTTTTGTTTATTTGTCTACAAATTATTACATAATTGTCTGCATGAACAGACTGCATGATAATGTGTATCATGGTGTTTTTTTAGTTCCATTACCAACCGCACACTCGAATTAATAAAAAAATCCTCTAAATACAGGCAAAACATTCCAAGTAATACAGCTATACTATTAAACATAATTCGGCAAAGTAAAATTCAAAAGCTCATTGAAATCAAGTTTTGAGAAATCTCGCGATGGATGTGGGGTCAGCGCAATCGATGTAAGCCATCGAATCATATCTCGTCCTTGATTCGATGCACACCTAAAAATTGTAAGACTTCTCAGATACTGAAACATCTGTATGAGATGTACTATATTTCATATTTATGGCCTTGCCTGAGCGCAGGAATGTCCATCGAAGAAATCGCCGTACAGTTGCACGCACTAACATTTCATGGGAGAAAGCGAAATTAAGCAAACATACGTATTTTACAATTAAAAAACACAACAAACCTGTGCACAGTTCCTAGAAAATGGAATATTTCGATAAATGTGCGGCTCTCAAAATATAGTTGCTAGAAATAATTTTTGAAGTGAGTATTAAGGTAACTTACAAAATGCAGGTAGGATTCGCATACACAGGTTTCACCCCAATATATGCAAAAACCAATACCAACGACATGATGGCTAGCAGCCATATTTTCAACCCCGGATGCTTCATCCCGAACCTACAAAGTAGTTGGTAAAGGAACAACAGGATGAGGTATTATATAGATGAGGTATTATGGTACCGTGAGTCGATAATAGTTAACTTCAGAAAAATTGTGGTAGCTGAATATATGCAACGGTTTCCTGATTCTACCAAACAGGATAAGGCAAATGTGCAAATAATTGCCAAGTAAAAACTGACCTAGCAAAGCAGTCATCGCAAATTCACTATATTTCCAACCCCTATCATTTATAAATTTATTAATATGTGAATACTTTACCTGGAAAATGACGAGTGGATATGATGAGTAGTATTGATGCTTAGCAGAAGAGATGTCAAAGATGTTCTTATGCGGGCAGCCTGTTGCAGAGTGAGGTCAAATTGTGCAGAAATGTTCATTTTATACGTGTTCCCTACCTTTTCATCCATGCATTCCAACCCCATAAATTTTTGGACTTAGGTTTGGAGCGATATTAAATCAGAAAGGAGTAATCGGGAGAGCTGGGAGGAAATCTCACATTTTCCAGCTTTCTCTTACTTTCTCCAGTGTGAGTAATGACTAAGCTGATGCCGTCCTTCTAACAACGTCCTACACAAATGTCTCAGTAGTGTATCCTTACCTCATCCAGAGAAACAGCTCTGAAACGCAATTAAAATCCGGAAACAAGTTTATCCCTTCCCACACAACTTGGACATTGTTTGATGCACGTCTTTGATATACAGAACCTATAATAATCAGCATATGCGATTTGATTACAAATTCTTAACTTTTAAGCGGACTCCAAACTTTTCTTTTCATAGAAATGTGGTAATGTAAAAACTTCCATAATAGCAATGTCAAGAACTACTTTATTGGGAGTTTTCAATTATTTATTATAATATCATTGTTAAATACGTAACTGTTATTGTAGACTAAAAATACATATATTGATACAAACTATAGTTCACAACATGTCAACAGTCAACAATATTTATACCACTAAATTATTTTGGTATACTATTAAAAAATTACTATACAAAATCTAATAACATAGGGACATGGCATTGACATAATTATTTAAATAACTAGCATTCGCTTGCATTACGAATATCATGCTGACTAAACTTCACAATGAAAATTCTACTAAACCTTTAATTTCTTTGTGTATTCACTTTGATCTATAATTGCAGCCACCGATTCAATTTAGAACTAAAGTTTTTTAACACATGATTTACCATGAATGAAGTCTTATTGGCTAAACCTTCTCGGCCTTGTTTACTTGACAAGTTTTTAAAGTTGATGTCAGAAATTTCTAATCTTTTTGTTTTCCATGCATTCTCTATATTTACTTTCTTTGATACTTCCGCTTCAACTCGCCGGTTTGGGCTATAATTTGCCTTTGTTGCATTAGAATTTTTATTGTTTAATAATACATTAATAAATTTATTATTAATATTATTGACACTATTAGAATTATCACTAAATGACTCCTCGCTACCACGATTTGTCGCATTGTTTAAAAATTGTCTTTTGACCGCAAATACAGTTGCATTGGCAAAATAGTTAACTGTGGACTGAATATTTGATAAGAACAGGGTTCCAAAATCCGTAAGGCTTTCTACAAACTGTACTGCCGACGAAACCGTCCCATCTACAAAATCTTCGGCAGCATCAAGGAAAGTCTCGGTCTGATTGGAATAATTACTGTTTTTTGTCGTATTATTTTGCTCTCTTGTGGATTGTCCGGAGTCATTTAGTATGGATTTTGTTTTTGCGAAGTCCCTGTTCTTATTTTCATGCTCATTTACTTTCTCCGAAGTAGAGTTCTCATTAAGTTGTAATTCAACCTTGGCTGTGTCTCGTTTTCTTCGTCCACTATTTTGGATCGTTAAATCGGATTTCGAATTTACTGATAATGATGTATCCTGATCTCCAGTGAACGTGTTAGGATCCGTGGGGGTGTGCTCCTTTGTTAATGCCCATGGAAGGAAGGACTTAGACGGAGGTGTTGCATTAGGTCTAATGATTTTCGCACTAATTAACTCAAAGTACGAAAAATGTCTGGTTGAAGGTAACGTTTTTTTGTTGGTTGTAGGAACAGTCGTGGTATTATGTTCTAATTTTGGCACCTATATTAATTGCATGGTATGGGTTAAAATATCAATTAAAATAAATTTTTGAAAGAAAAGAAAGTCAAGAAGAAGCGTATCCTGGGATGTGGTGTTAGCAGTTGTCACAATTAGGAAAAAAACTACACCCGTTTATGGTTGATAGTAGTAAATAATTGAATTGACCTGCGTAAAATTAACCGATTCGTGCTCCATTTCCCCACAAGTTAAACTATTAATTTTTAATTTAGTCCTGCGGCTGTGCATATAGTGTGAAATTTAGTGTCGGTAAACTAAAGTTAAGACGAAGAAATCCTGGAAATGAAGATGTGGGCAGTTTAAAGGAAGTGACATAGATAAATGCATTATTACGGAAGCGTGGTAAAAGCTACCCGAGTGGAATAATACTAATTTCTCCTGCTTACATCAAAGTAGTTTTCAGTCTCAGTCTGACGTTGACTCGTTTGTCGTTTACGTTTGAAATTAATTGTGTTGTAGGAGTCACTTCCAATTTCATTATTATGAGGTTGGTGTCCACCTCGGTTAAAGTTAAAGTCAAAGTTGTGTAAACCACCCCCAAGCTCATTTCTTGTGGAAATGTTCCCATATGGCGTGGCGACAGGGATGAATCCGTAATAAACTTTTGGAACGCTGTGATGGACAGGTGCATCCCGTTGCAGTGATCCTCCGTGTGAAATGTCAATCCCGTCGTAACTCATGCCCGCATGATGTTGATTATGCTGCCTTCCTCTGACTGCTGGAACCATGCACAAGAACAAAAAGGTAAATGAAGGTAAAAAAGGAAGAGAAAGATTTGAAACGATATTTACGACGGACAAAATAGGGATGGATGTTGGTTTTAAAGCACAAGGGTTATATATGTACTCATCAAAATTGAACAGGGATATAAAGCGTTATTATCAAGGTAAAGTCAGTTTGCTATGGACAAGTTTCAGCTTCTCATTTGTTTTGTATCATGAATCCGCCATGCAGAAATTGAAACGAAAGCAATCTTGGCTCGCAACAGGTTTCCTCCAAAAAAAGGATATAAAGCGTTATTATCAAGGTAAAGTCAGTTTGCTATGTACATGGGACAAGTTTCAGCTTCTCATTTGTTTTGTATCATGAATCCGCCATGCAGAAATTGAAACGAAAGCAATCTTGGCTCGCAACAGGTTTCCTCCAAAAAAAGGATTAAATATTCTACCTTATAGTCAGGGCTGTTGTTATAATTGGAATGAAAATTTGATTCCTGTCAAGGGGGCTCGAAACAAACAAGGTCGAAAGTGTAATAAGCAGAGCTGTCATCCACAGGCAGATGTTCGACTCTTTACATGAGGATCTTACATAGTTTCAGTTTGCTTGACTAACGCGGAATAGGATTTTAAGGAAATTGAAGCATACTTTAATGTACAACGAACGATTGTTATTCGGAAAACATAGAATTGAAGACAATGAAAAAAGTAATTATTATTTCCTCAAAATTAGGAACCAGTGGAAAATGTCTAGTGCAAGCAAACAGAAATGGATAAAGGTCTTACCGCATCCTTCCAAATATGTGGAATATAATTAATTTGCAGTTAATAAATTGTAATAGTTTCCAAACAAGAACTGAATTGATCATTGCTCGCTTCACTGCGGAACAAGTCAGCATTCTATTTCTACGTGGCATGTCATATCGAGTACAGTGAAAATTGTGGTGACAATTCAGATGGGGGAGAAAGCAGTAAATCAAGGTATTCTAATATGAAGGCAGATCCCATAGTAAATTACTAACTACATAAATTATAAACTACTCCATCCAATACATATGTTCATGCAATTAATGATAAATATGAAGGAATTTTACTTGTTAATTTTGTAAAACTAAACGGAAACAACTACAAGATTTTTATTTAATAAAATAATTATTTCGCATTACTTATAATCTGCACAGTCCCAAATTACAGATTTCATTATATAACGTGTTGCTAAATACATAGGTAGGTAGGATAATACGCAGCGTTGTATTTTGGCACAGCAAAAAGTAAGTGAGGCTACAGGTATTAAAATAGATGTGTAAGTACTACATGCTTTAAATACGACATTCAACAGGAAAAATATCATCCACTACATTTTTACACTGACTTGTTTTTAAGCCATTCATTACCATTATTAATTTAAAAAGATAAACTCTTCCTCAAAGGCTAAAAGAGTTTTAAATTGCACTACTACACTACACTTACACTAATTGTGAACTAACCAGGGAGAAAAACCATTGGAGTAAAACTTACGTCTCACAATCCCAAGAATCTGATAATGTGTTGGTGAGGTGTGATGGCACGTTGTTGTCTGTGCTTGGAGAAAGTGGTGCATTGTGGTCTAGTTTGTTACGTTGCACACATTTAATTTTTAGTCTTATGTACTTTCTCTCCGTAGGCATCTTGTTAATTGTTTTCTATTTTATGGGAATAGTGCAAGTAGAATGACATGTACTATTAAGAAGTATATTTCATCCATATATAAATATCCTATGAAATACTCCACCTTCCCAATGCTTTACTTATTTTATGGCTTTGGTCGTCCTTCTTCTTTCCTTACTAATTTGTGTGTAAAAACTATTGAGCATGGTGCTGTATGTGTTGTGTAATTGTATTTAGCTCAATTGCACGGATTATCTGTGTTTGGATTGTAATTTGTGTTTTGTTTGGGTGTGGTGTGGTGTCAGTGATCAGATTCTTGGAGTGAGGAATGGCGTGGGGAAATACCGTGCTTAATATTCACCCCAAACTTTTTGGTAATGGTATATCCATAACCTTGTTGTTGTTGTGGATTGACGATAGGTCCAGTGAAGCCTTGTTGCTGCTGATGACCTTCTTGTTCTAATCTAGCTTTTCCCAATGAGTGACCCTGATGAACGGGATGACCTCGGGGGGAGTAGTCTACTCCGGGATTTGGAATGTTTTCATGCTCTGGTCCCGGGGAATAATGAACATTTGCCAGCTGAGATGCATCGTGACCTAAAGATGGTCGAGTTACGTTAAACACCAAATAAGTATATAAAAGTAACTAATAACATTTTTCGTAGTAATGAAGTCAGACATACCTTTCGAGCTGTGTATCAAGGTTACAGGTCTTCTAGTTAATACCTAAAATTGGGAAAATTTCAGCAAGCAGCACACATTGGGAATGCCTTTTCTGAGTGGTTAAATTGTGAAGATTTGCTTGGAGTCATGAGTAGATAGTTTATGTGTTAGCAGGAAGGCATTGCGAGTAAAAATATTATTGTAAATTGATCTGGGAGGTTATGTACATCAGGCAGCAGGAACAAACCAATGTTTTGTTTTGTAGAAGAGATTCCATTGCTCTTAAAGTTGGTGCAATTGAGTCGATACTAGTGGTATTCTACTATTCACATTTCTATTTCAGTTTGTAGTCACTTGATTAATTTTGGGTTTATTGTTCTCGCTTTAAGGCACTAGTATAAAAGTTTTTCAAGTGCAAGATCATATACTTAGTATGGATAAGAATCCTAACAAAAGGAATTTTCAAGAGTAATATTTAGTATATCGGTAATTGCTTAGTCTGCACAAAATCTACTGCTGTCTCTACCAACTATGCTTTTCTAAGAAGCAAATCTACATCTAAGAAAGTTACTAATTCGACTCCCAGCTATTTTAAAAAGCCTCACCGTACCTCTCTGCGCTATTGTAAGAATTTGTTATACTTTTTCTCAACAATGTAAGGCAGCATATAATAGACAATTGAGTCGAATCTCCAGCACAAATGCTTAAAACTTGTTATATTCGATGTCTTCTAAAGAAATAATAAAGTGGCCTACAGCACGACTCTATTGAGACGCGTAAAATCTGCAAATGCATTCAACTGAACGAAATTGAATAATACAAGTTATGACACTGATGATTTTCCATCTCTCCCTTTCGAACTGAGTCAACTTTCTCCAACTTTCACCATCCTAAATTATTTCTACCACCAACCAAAATCAAGCAGTTAGCTACTCCCAATCCTCTCCTGTTGATTACTTATAGACGAAAAGCAAAGCAAAGCCGATGAAGCAATCGTGATATTAGCAACTGCTTCATTGTTTGGAATACTGCACAAATTTGAATTAGTAATATTATTAGCGTAGTTAAGATCTTGGGAATTTAAGTCCCGTTTTCTTTTGTGCCACATTACTTGTCGTAAATAGCCCATGAAGGCCTTCCCAGATCCGGTCAAATAGGATCTGAAAATACAAATAAAATAATGATTTTAAAAATTAGTTTCTTCAAACTTTCGATTTTTGATTGATTTTGAGTAGTATCAGTTCATGTCCTGAAGACGACAACAATTGAGTGTCGTTGACTAAAACAGAAAACAATAAAGTTTTCCTAATTTCACATCCATGATGACGTTTAATTTTGCTCTTAATTTTAAAATTAGCCCGTACCGAACCGACCCAAAAATTAGATCCCACAGAACTGAATCGCATGAACCAATTTAACCTAACCTCAATTTGAGTCGGGGTGTAAGAAACGAATTTATTTATAACAAAAAATATTAAGCAGTATTTTGTTGCAATGGATCAACTGATGTCTTTTAGTTTTTGTCTCAGTTTTTTTTAAAATTTTAATGTTTTAATTTTTTTAAGATGCCAAATACTCACTTGTAAGGGCCGACTTTGAGGTAATGTCTCAATTGCTGAAGACCGTCTTGATTCACATATTTCCCAACGGCTGGATCGTTTTCATAACCAGACAGATTCAGCTCGTCAGCCTGTAATGAGCCAAAAATAGTTGCTTATTTGAATATGTTTAGCTTATTTTGTCCGCCATTTGTTGCAAACTCTACGCTAAATATGGCTACTGCTTTGTAGCTTTGTGTCAACCCTGCGGTCATACAATCAAACAAAATACACTACCCAGAAGCAACAAAACATTGTAATAACTACAACCAATCATGCATAATAAAATCCTTACACAATATTCATTCATGTTTTTCACCCAAAACTTGAAAATTTACATATTTACACCCAATGTTGTTTAATTACAAATTTACAAACAAATCACTTTCTCAGCAAAATGAGGAGTAAAAATTTGTTTGGTTAAGCGAGGCAAGCTGAGATGAGTGAAAGCATTTTGTGAAAAAAGAAAGAATTAGGAAAATAAGTACACCTTCACAACATCCTTACCTTTCTTATGTTAGAAGGAACTGGCATCAAATCTGGGGTAAGGGTCTTCATTTACAAATTGAAAACAATGTACATCTTTTAAGAAGGGTCCCACCAACCAAAATAATAGTCACCAACAGATCCAGGTAGAAAAATGTAGACATAATAAATATAAGAAAATAGATGGTTGACGAGGATTAGTAGAAACGTTTCAGAAAAAGGAAAAAAAACATTATTATCGAAAATGTTATTTGAAATTTATATTTTTCAAATTTTTACAATCTAGGTTTATAATATCTTCGCAATAATATATGATACACGCTATTTAAGGTAGTATACATATCAATTTTGACATAAAAATGGCATACTTAATATATATCTATCCTATACCCTGGGATTTATTTACAATTGATGATCGATAATTATATCAAACGCTTACTTGTGTAAAAAACATAGTTAACAAGGAGAATTAATCGATTGACTTATTCATCAATGGTATATTTATATGTACTTATTTATAGATATTCAAAAAATCTGTATTTCTCGTAAAAGTAGTTAACCGGCCGGCTTATCGAGATTACTTGGCTAGATGATTTGATTTCGTGATTATGCTTATCTATTTATTTTTCAAGTCTTCAAATCGTGACGTCTCATTTCCGTCTCGTTGGTCTCATTCACGAGGTATTTGTAATGTAAAAGTTTACTCATCTTGAAACTGTAACAAAAACTTCATTAAGAGATTTTGAAATGTGTCTCATCCTTCTAGCTTGGTATCACATTGATTGATCAACAATTCTATTCCAATAATTCGTCAACTTTATTTATCTATCTGTAATCTAAGCTTTGCCTTACTTTTGTAACTAGTCTAATCATGATAGTCTGAAAAAATATTATTCCTAAACGCCTCTATCTCCATCCATATTCTAGTCAAGCTGCCTTAAACGTATATGTAGGCATCCATTACAAACTACAATTAACGTCTCAA
>JAAXNX010002862.1:0-12144 GCA_036491905.1 Folsomia manolachei
ATAGAAAACTCCGAAAATAGCCGTACCACCCCATCCTCACTCCCGGTCACCACCAAATTCAGTCTGGACGAGGATATCACCCTATTCACGCCCTGGAAGGATACCACAACTTAATTTAAGGGCCAAAACCGCCTCCTTCCCCTCTTATCCCTTACTTTGGGCAGTGAAATAATAAAGCTCTCCCTATCTCCGGAGGTATCTTGACAAAAAAGTGAGAATTTGGAGTCCCTGCTCGCACTAAGGACGCTTATCTTCCTCCCATCCCTGCCCAGCGCCAGGATTTCCTGAACCCCAGCCTGGTGAGCCCGATAAGAGCTCACAAGTCCCAGATCCGACAAGTTAAGACGGTGCAGAACTCCACGGATCTTTCTCCTCCCACCGAGTTGCCCTCCCACCTCCAAAATGAGGACTTCTCCGCTAACAGCGCCCACGAGAAGGTGACCCAAATGATAAGTGAGACAGGATGGCACGGTCTCAATCCCAGTTAGACGATGAGTCTCCACAAATCCGTGGTTCCTTGGGGGCAAGGGACTTTGGCCTTGACTTAATTGGAAGAATTGGGCCCTTGGAAGGATGCCCAGACCTAAATCCTCCTCCTCCAGTGAACCTGTGTCGTAACTGGGCAGGAATAAAGGACATTAATTTACATGATTACTCTAAATTAGGTCCCAAATTGTCTCACCATTGCAAAATTCCTTTATTCGTAACAAAAAAGATGGAGCGAACATCCTCCGCGGACACAGCATCCACGACGAGATGACTTATCGAGCATTTGGGCCGTGGTGGGTGTGCCAGGAGACCGTGATGGACATCCATATCGAGACAGAAAGTGTGCAAGAGTCCCATATTTTGGGGATTGTACAGTCCCACGCCTCCCCATTTGCTTACAGCCAGGAATATTGGACCCTTATTGGAGTCCCCAGGGATGACCAACAAACGGACCACGTTGTCTCGAAACTATTTGGATGCAGTAAGATACAAAACATGATTAAATTGGGCGTTAATTGCAATGCGTTTAAGGGAAATAAATACTTTGCAATGAAGGAACTGCTGGAATACGGGATCCGTGTCGAAAACCATTTTCTTACTGTTTAATCCAGGAAATTAGGCACACTAACATATTGGTGACACTACTTGGCCAAATAAACACCACGAGACATTGTTCTCCAGATACTTGAGACATTTGTAAAATGATTGATCAAACACTCGCAGTTTGATCAATACCTGTCAAGTACTACCCTCAATCCACCCACCCACCCAACTCCCAAACGACTCCTCTCTCCAACCAGGTCCACATATTCTAACCTTCATCCAGGTCAAACTTTGATTGGTGCCCAACCCAGGTCTCACCCCAATTAAGGGATAACCACACCCACCCAATTCATCCTAATCCAGGATGGGAAACGGGGTAGGTCGAGCCAAGATAATAAATCCAGGGGCCGTTCTGGACCGTGTTATATCCCAGGTATGTCTAATTTAACAATTGTAGCTTATCCACTAACTAATCCACTTATTTCCAGTCCAACAATGACGACGACTGCCTCCTCTACAAATTGGCAAATTACAAGAAACAGGGCGAACTAGTGGAGGCTTACAACATCGGTGGGGCCCTGGAAGTGGAGAAACTGGTCCGAGAACAATTTGGAATCCTCATGTATCGAGACGGAAAAGGTCAAATCGTGTCCCGGACAGAATATCTCAGATGGAAGTTTAGAAACACGAAACACGTAAGCTTCCTAGTTACCATGGCAGCGTGAAGGAACCTAATTAAGGGCTCTCTCTCTCCTACCCAGGTGGTGATCCCAGTGGAGCCAACGAGCGTGTTTGATCCCCTTGGGAAATGGGAGGATCACTCCGCCTGTTGGCAGATGCAGTACCGCGGCTCCCTCGGAGAAACCCTGCTCCATCTCCTCATCATTTGTGATACTCGCCTCCACACCAAACTGGCACGAATCCTGTTAAGATGCTATCCAAAGCTGGCGGTGGATGTCGTCGAGGGGGAGGAGTATTTGGGAGCGTCCGCACTTCATCTAGCAATTGCATACAATAACAACGAACTCGTTCACCTTTTGGTGGATGCCGGAGCCCTGATTGAACAGCGGGCGATTGGTGAGTTCCTCACATAAATCACGATAATCACATAAATCACACTTGTGATAATTGCAGGAAGTTTCTTCCTGCCCCGGGATCAGCAACGGATCCCACCCCACAAGTCCAGCGACTACGAAGGTCTCGCTTATCTTGGAGAGTATCCACTCGCCTGGGCCGCCTGTGTGAATAATGAGACCGTGTACAATCTTCTCCTGGACAATGATGCGGATCCGGATAAGCAGGACTCTTTTGGGAACATGATCCTTCACATGGTCGTCGTAACGGATCAATTGGTAACTAACTGCGCAGTATTTAGTGTCTCATACCTTACTAGCATCGCAGTATTTAGTGTCTCTCTCTCCTTTCTTAGGGAATGTACGGCTACGCTCTACGCCACCCCAAGAAATGTGCTTCCAACGACATAATAAACGACCAAGGACTGACCCCACTAACCCTGGCGTGTCGTCTCGGTCGCGCCTCCGTCTTCAAGGAGAATGTTGGAACTAAGTTGCAAAGAATTTTGGCGCTATTCCAACATCACCTGCTCCGCCTACCCGCTAAACGCCCTGGACACGATTCTACCGGATGGGAAGACCAACTGGAACTCGGCACTCTTCATGATCCTCGCCGGAAGTAAGGAAGAGCATTTGGACATGTTGGACGGCGGAATTATTCAGAGGCTGCTGGAAGAGAAATGGAAAACCTTTGCGCAGCGCCAATTCCTAAAAAGGATAACGATCGCTTTCATCCATCTTTGTAGTATGAGTGTGGCTGTCTACCTTCGCCCCAAGGATCGGGGTCACGCTCTAACCACGCTACTCGATGCGCAAGACGTTGTCCGCACGGTTTTTGAAGTCTGCACAATTTGTGGCTGTCTCTCCTTCGTGTTGATTCAACAAGGCGAGGAAATTAAGAATCAGGGACTCGTCAGTTTTCTGAAGCAGTTGGTAAGTCAACGTTTACGGCGCGCATGCGCAAAACTTAAATGCGCATTTTTTATACCAGCCCCACGCTCCACCGAAGGCGCTATTTTTGGTGGCAAATCTCCTAATCCTGACCTGCATCCCGTTTCGTCTGAGTGGAGACGTGGCCACGGAAGAAAGTTTGCTAGCTTTCACCATGGTTTTCTCCTGGTTCTTTATGATGTTCTTTGCCGGGTGAGTATCTGGCTGTTGTCATGGTAACTAGGTTACTTATTATCTTTCCTTTCAGCGCCATAAAGTTGACGGGTCCCTTTGTGACGATGGTTTACTCCATGATAACTGGGGACATGTTGACATTTTCCATAATTTATGGGATCTTCCTTCTCGCCTTCTCCCAAACATTTTTCTACCTCTACAAAGGACATCCGGATGTGGGGGGGTCAGCATTCTTTGAATTTGAGTCCACCTGGATGGCACTCTTCCAAATGACGCTCGGCGCCTATAATGTAAGTTTACATCTTATCTTAGACAAGAATCTTATCCCACTTTATTATCCTAGTACAACGACCTGGGTTCCCTGGCTTATCCCAACGCGGCTAAGACGGCCTTCATAATATTCATGATTATGGTTCCCATCCTCCTGTTGAACAGTAAGCTCAATCTAAAGAAGTGACCAATTCATAACTTTTACCTTGTCCCCAGTGTTAATCGCCATGATGGGCAACACCTACTCCCAAGTCATTGAGCGGAGTGAGAAGGAGTGGGTCAAACAGGTAACCTTATCATGGTCCCTGTATTCATGACAACTTTATCATCTCCTTTTTTAGTGGGCCAAGATCGTGGTGACCCTGGAGCGTGCCATTTCTCAGGAGGATGCAAAAGCTTATATCCAGGAATACTCCATCAAACTCTCGGGGACGGATGTATTCAATGAAATACGCGGCGTGATGGTGATCAAGAGTAAAAGTAAGACCCGAGCCAAGCAGAGGAAGGGCGCCGTCGCCAATTGGAAGGTAAGTTAGCTTAGGTAACCATGGTAACTATGTTTAACCTCGTTCTCCTATTTCCTCCACCTCCAGCGCGTTGGAAAGGTCACGATAACTGCCCTCAAACGAAGAAAGATGACTGGGGAACAGATGCGACAACTCATGTGGGGACATCGACAATCCGTCTCCACGCCACAGAAGGGGACGTAAGTGACTTTTATCTCTTATATGGCCGTGGCTTATCTTGACCTTAACATTACTCCTTTAGACCTCGAGCCTCCATGGAACCAGACGCCAAAGGGTTGGTTCCCATAGGAACAGGCCTCCCATTAGAATCTGGTCCCCAACTATCCGGCCAAGAATTAAGTCTCCTCTCCATGACTCCGGTGGAAGGTTCCTCTCCTATGAGACCAGGAACAGGGTCACCACCCACCAAGCTGGGTGTAGTGCCTCCTCCACCTCCTCCAGACTACAACACCGCCACCGCTACCGACAAACTCGCAGGAAAATCGGCTGGTGGGGGCTACAAAGCGAGACGACGCTCCGGAAAAATAGGTCTTCGTCCAAAAATCATTATATTCTCCGATAAAAAAGACCTGATCCGGGTAACCCTAGACTCGGACGAGACCTCGGAGGATGACTCCATCACCCAGCTACAATATCGGCATCGACACCACGGAAGGAGGAGGTCGGGAGGCCGCTCAATTCTGGGGGAGGCGCTGAATCTCTCCTCTTCCAGGTAAAATGGCGTAAATGGCGATTTAATTGGACAAATTGACTCATGTTGGAAATTTTTCCCCAGAGAAAGTTTGGCGGAAGTTGAGCCAGAGTCATCTCCAAATAGTGGGATTGACAATGAAGCCTTTATTCCCGAGGAAATCTCGGAACCACACCCACCACCACCAATAAAACCCATTCCAATTCTCAAACAACCCGTGGCGGCACCAGTGGCGACGTCAGGAGAAACTCAGTCCCCTCCCAAAAGCGGTGGAGGTAAGGTGACACGCCCTAAATCTGCTAAGCCTCCCGGAACCGGGCGTGGTCGACCCAGTTCTTCAGCCAAGAGTGGGGCAGTAGAGGAAGAAGACGGAGGAGAGGTAACCCCTCCAAAAGGTGATGATAAGAAGCGGAAGGAGAAACGGGCTCGTCCCCTTACCGCCTTGGATAAGTGGAGTGATAAGGAGCAAGTGGAAAATATGAGTAAATTGGTGGCTTGGGATCGACCGGAAGATGAAATTTAAGAGGTTCCTATCATCCAGACACTCCGTTAGACGCCGGGCGTGGCTAGATAATTGGTCAATTAATTAATTGATCTAGTTTCTAATTATGGTCCCTAGCTTCAGTTAATTAGCGTAGCACTGTGGACTTTATAGTAGAAATAGATATTTTTAGTATTTATTGTATAGTATTTATAGTATTTATATAGTATTTATTGTTTTATTTTTAGATTAATAGATATTATAATAGAAATAAATCCTTCTTTATTTCCCTTGTTGAATATTACAAAGTACATACACGCTCCACCCACCCATCCACAGCCACCCCGCCCGTAGTCAATCAATCAATCAATCAATATTGCCGAGATTTTGTTCCCAAGTCATCAACTCTCATCCCTGGAAAAGCGGTCTTTTCCGTCAATCTGATCTTACCAATATTTTTACTTCCAATCCGCAATTGATAATTTAACAACTTGTGCATAAGTGGGGGCGGCATAGGACTCCAGACCCAGCGTCCTGGCCACCTCCAGCCTTTCCTCCTCCGTCTCCGTCTCAGACAGGGTGATGTGGGCTACAAATGGAATTGGATTACTCTATTTCTTAATTATCTTCTACTCGCCTCGCCACCTTACCCCGGGACGATGAGACTGTCTCTCTGGCCACTAAACCACAATTTTGCAGACCCTTCACCGTGTCTGGGGTCCCAACCGAGTGGAGACACTCTTTAATCACGTCCATCAGCAGGGTCCGAGTTCTCTCCTCAGTCAGTTGGTCCAAGGTGGAGCACATCCTCTCAAAATGATGAATCATTCCGGAAGGAAGAGACAACTCTTGGACCAAGTTCATCACCTTCCTCACAAATTCCTGTAGCTGGAAGATAAGAGACGAGCTCAATCAGTCACTGGATGGGATTCAGACTAGATAACTGACTGACATACACTGCCAACCATATCCTTGATAATGCCGTCGATGTGGATAGTCATTTTAAAGTTTGAGCAATTAATTATCAGCGTAACCCCACACCCACTGACTTCTTGGTCACTTGGAGTGTCCTCGGTCCCGATGGCGACGGAATCCGGGATGAAGAGGGACTTCTCTGGGATGATTGGCGAGCTGTGCGGATTTTCCTAACAAATTGTTGAACCAGAACACAAATTAGTGGACCTTAATTAGACTGATACTCAATCTGGGTCAGCTAACCTTGTACTCCTTCATTTTGTGGGTGTCCCATCCTCCATCCTCACCCCGTAAAGAATCAATCTTGTCTATGATCTCATCTTTAGTAATGATTTAGTATTAATTTTCCAGTCAATCAGACATTTTATAATTTAAAAATATTTTCCTCACCATGCACAGCAACATACTGGTTAGCCAATAAAATCCGCCTCAATCTCCCAATTGTGGCCTTGCTTCCATAATAGGATATAAAATGATTCAAACTTTCTCTGAGTCTTTCTTCCAAGGACTCAAATATCTGGAGGATCCCTGCACTCATATGGACAGGGAGTTGGAGCTGCGTCACAAAATTTGAAACACTTCCAATCAGACGGTCGTCCTAGAATTAGGATTGTATTACATTCCAATTAATTTGGCTAGATTTCACCCAAATTATTGGATTCCTACCTCCAGCAAGCACTTGATAATCAGAGTTTGCAGTCTTCTCGAAGTGGCAAGTTTGACGCCATCGTAGTCTTTAGGGATCAAATCCATGCTTATCGACTCCAGAAATTCCAGGCGTTTCTCAATTTCTAAGCCGATGGCCACTAGTTCTTGTGCAGATTGGAGGAATTGACGCCGGCTGGTGTTAATGCTTTCTCCGATATCCTTGGCGTCGCTTTTGCTGCCCATTATCGTGTGTATTTAGACTTCATACTTTTGAAATAATCTACCCAAACGAATGGGTTGCATTAGTTGGGGATGAAATGCCGACACCATGCAATCTATCACTATTCTTCTCTGGTTTTATTGATAAGTGGGCGATGAGTCATAATTAGGCTGATAATTTAGCATTGACAGATATTTAAGGCAGGTCTGTGAATTTGACCTTGTTTAGTCACTATCAATAATCATAACCTCATTAGAGATAGATATGAGGATTGCATTCAAAATCCAGGAAATTATGTAACACATTATATTACACGAGATAATAAGTATTTGGTTTATTTACTATTCAATACTTTATAAAATATTCCTAAAGACTCGTCCTTCTCCAAATTTGTGACTTGTCTCCACACTTATTTCTCTACTGTTGGTGAGGCTGGTTGAGAATTAAGATTCATTCCAAAATGACAATGCATTCCTGCCAAGTCATTGTTGTGTGCATGCATATCCCTGTATGCTAATCTATTCAAGATTTTAATTACATTTAGATTATCTCCGTCACAAAATTGCAAACTCCACCGAAATCTTGAATGTCACAACTTCATTCCACTGAGTTGACTCCGTCCGTTCCATGTAATTTGTCCAGATTTGATTTCCTTCTCTGAACCAGTCTTGTTTAATACTTGCCTAGACTGAGGTTATGGCATGACAAAGACTCCAGTCCCAGGATAATGAGGAGGAAGTTCAGATTAACAAGTCAACGATAACATTATGCCACGCTCCATTAAAACTCTTGTTAAGAGTAAATTTGCATTAGAATAATAATCCCGTAATTTCATGCCCACTCAATTATAACTCCAGTCCACAGAAGGTTGTATCCTAGTCCACAAAATTAAGGACGAAGCACGGCGCACAACTTATCTTCTCGTCCACCCATGGTAATAACTAGCTCCAGACTAATTAAGATTACAGTCTCAACATTGGGAGTCACATCCTAATTGCTCAACTAGTAAATAGCATCTCCAACAAAAGTAGTCAGTCATATGCAAAGACTCTCCAGAGTCAGACAGGAGTTGGTTGGTCAGTTAGTAAGTATTCAGTCTTGTTGTATTCCAAAGGAACCCAACCTTGTCTTAGATTACTCAATACGTGTGAGATTGTGAGTTTGGGATTGATTTGATAGCCCAGAATTGGGCCTGTTGCCAAAAGGGAATGATGTGATCCCAACCGAGATCCAATGAACTTGCCTGCCTGCATGTAAGTACAGTGAAACATATTTAGATCAAGATCATACAAATAGGAAGAAACCTATTCACTCTGGGACCACTTACATCATTCCAACACACAAGCTGCTTCACTTCATTAAAGAAAGTGTGAAAAATATCAAAGTCAATCCCAAACTCACAATCTCACACGTATTGAGTAATCTAAGACAAGGTTGGGTTCCTTTGGAATACAACAAGACTGAAACACTTACATCATTCCAACACACAAGCTGCTTCACTTCATTAAAGAAAGTGTGAAAAATATCAAAGTCAATCCTTGCACTTCTAGAAAGAAAGGATTTCAGTGTTCCAATTATGTGGACAATAGCCTCATCTTGAGGAGTGACTCGTGTTCTCCGTGAGTTTTAGTGCGTGGCCATTGCCATGGTCGTTGGAACCCCTGGTGGCGTGGCTCCCAGTGGAGAAGGTCAATTCATCCTGGACTACTTAGGCACAGCCATGATGGACTCCAGATGCCTCTACTCCAAGGAAATGATGCCTTGGATCATAGCCGAGATTCTCCGGTTTTCTGGAGTCATTCAGGTGCGTAAATTGGTAGCAAGTCTGCACCTGAGTCCCCTCTAATTGTTTCTTTACCCTTGAGCAGGTCGTACTAAGTGTAAAGGGTGGCCGGGTCATGACCACATCCCTGCGGAGTGGAGGAGTGATTTGGGACTCAGCCCTAGGGGATATTGTCCACTCCTTTGGCGTGGATGGGGACGGGAGACACCGCTTCGTCCTGATTACACGAGCCAATGATATCTACCTCCACTGCAGACTCTTTGCCGCATCCTCCATCCCACAGGTGAGTCAGATAAGCACCAGTTTATAAGAGTAGCATAGCATTGTATCTTATCTTTACCCACGTCACTCGGATAACCAAGTGAACCATCCATCCATTAACCTGTGTTGGTTTAAAAGTGTTCCGAGTATTTGGCACGACTCCTCCCTGCCATATGGGCAACTCCAACAAACCGAGGCCATGGTCACGGCGTGACTCGTGAGATACCTGAAACAATTGCTCACTAAACTCCTCCATCCAGTTGGAACAATACAACTGAGATTCCAGACGCAAATAATATTTTGCAACAATATTCCACTGTTTGGACGGAATTGTCATTGTATCAAATTCCATCCAAGTTGGTGTAGTTTTACACACACTACATGTTTTAGACCAACTTCATAAGTTTATTAGTACATGGTAAATTACTCCAACCTCTCTTCTACAGATTTGTGACTCAGAATTTGGTGGTAGGGAGTAAATCTAATTTTGACTTACACGCCTTGTTCATCTTCTCCTGTCTCGTGTTGAAGACGTGTTTTTTTTTGTTCCAAACTCACAACAGGACGATATCCCTCGAAACATTATTGTACTTTGTATTGGGAACAGTTTGTAGTTGGCTGCAGTTTGGTTCATATCTGCAAAAGACTTATAGTTCCACAAATATTGCAAAATATTGGTGGTTGTGACAAAAGCGGACATTGTTTAAGTGGGTGGAGTGTTGTGGGAGTGCCTACTTACACTCACCATGATTACAGTGCCACTAACGTCCTACTCTCCCTACAATGTGCCCACGGTCATGGGGTCAGGGTCCGTGTCACCCTCCACCTCCAGAAGATCTGGGAATGTGAGACGACCCAGTTTTGACACCTGGGGAAAAACTCAATCCGTACGTGTCACCACATTCTTATTACTTGTAATTATCTCAGGGCTAAGTTTGTCAAGTTTTCTCCACCACAAAGATGGCTCGGTTTCTCAACCAAAATTTCATGTATCATAATAATTTGGAGCTGAATTTTGATCCTGACTGATTGTTCAAGCGTTAGAATGTTATGCTAAAATTTGTAGAAGCCCGATCTTGATATCTTGCTAGAATAAAAGTATTCTCAACTAATTTAACCCAGGCATGAATCCAATTCGGCATCCATTCCCTGCCTTCTTCAGACAGGTGAAACCTGAGTGGACCTAGTTTTACAAGGAATTCTCAATGAAAGAATGCAGAATAAACTAAGAAAGAAATAGGATCCATATTTTAATGGCATGCATGCAAACAGCGTGAATATTCATTCCTCCAGTCCAGTCCATTTTGCAAGGAGTGCCTATCTCCGGTGGAGTGGTTTGGATGGTGACTTCTGGAAAATGTTTAAAATAAACAATTCTCCACTTGTTTTGACTTGCTTTCCTTCATTTGTTGCCTGATATGATTTCCAATCATTCAATCAAATCAATTCCATATCCATATAGTCTCCTCCATTGGTTGCCTTATAATCCAGTTTCCTTCTGGACCTCAGACATTACTAACCTTTGTCCCAGCCTCCCTTCCAGCTCCATGGGGCATCGCCGGCATAGTAAACGAGAGCTCGGGAAAAGGTCCGACTCCTGGTGGACCATCCCTGCCGCCATTTTGGTCAACTCACTCATTTTGGGGGCACTACTCCTCGTTTTTAGAATCCTATTCGGTTTCCTGAACTAAGTAGTTAAATAATTCATTCATAAGAACAATTAAAAGGCTGGCTCCGTCGCCATGGTTTCCTGTGACGACATTAACTTACGTAACGGCTTAATTAGGAGGGAACAAAGTGCACCCGTTCTCCTGCCAAAATGTGCAGTGATTGAAGCCAAACTGTCTCAACTCCTCATTTCTCATGCTCCCGTTGAATCAGACAAAGTTTAGTGAGTTGCTCACGTCTTGGGGGTGTGGTTCTCAAGGTCATATTCATGTAATGACTCACCCATAACTAAGTATCATGCACAACTTAATGGGTCGCCGTGGTCGTCGCGGCTCTGGTCGGAACTTGCTCCCAATTTCTGAAGAAACTTCAAAAAATTCTTTGGACAACCCCACCTGTCCCGAGAACTACTACAATTTCGACACGATGCGACCCCATCGTCCACAAATATTGGGGACGAGGGGGACCAGTCTAAGCTCCCGGTTCCATTTGAGCAACCTCCGGGAGGAGCATGGTCATAAATCCTCCTCCCTTGACAAATTTAGTCCCTTCTCCGACACCAAATGGTCGCTCCTCTCCACAGTAGAGCACGCATTCAATGTAACACCCACCCATTGTCACACCCACTTCATTACTTGACTCCTCCTTCATTTTTCAGGTCTCCGAAGTATTTTCCACGATGAAGGAGTCACTGGAGGGAGGTCCTTCCTCTTCCAACGCCTCTGCCTCCGCCTCCGCCCCACGTCTCTCCGTCTCCCCAATCTCACCGGACTCCGTCTCATTTGAAGTCCTTTACATCGGCAAGTTGCGAATGTCTGTCCGAAAAGCACCTCCCACCTTCATTGACGAGGCGTTGACCAAGTTTCGGGTGCACGAGAGCGAAATTGGGCGACGAGACTCGGTCCTAAACTCCAAACCCGGGTCGAGAGAAGTCTCGCGAGAAGTTTCACGGGTAAGTGGGTGGAGTTTTGGTTTAAATGTGACCTTATTTGACTTCCTTTGCTTCCCAGGAGGGCACCCAGTCGCCACGAAGCTCGTCCGAGAGTTTGGGAGGTGTGACCGCGCCAGTGTCCTCCTTCCGGCCAAGTTTCGCCTTTAACGTCTCCGAGTCTTCACGATTGGAGCCTTCCTCCTCCGAGACGGACCTTCCTCTCGTCAAGGCCACCATTTCTCATCCTCTTCAAGACGTTGGGTTGGGTGTGGTCGCCACCGGGGCTCCCGCCCGGTGTCGAAATCCCTCCGGCGACTCGCTCCTCGTGAAAAGCTACTCCCTCCCCGTGGAAGTGGGTCCTATGCGGGGTCGTGCTCTTTCCACAGGCAACTATCCCAGGGAACAAGGTCTCGAGACGAATGTGAGTACCTTATCTAGCTCACTTATCCCAGATAAGGT
>JAAXNX010002863.1:0-12140 GCA_036491905.1 Folsomia manolachei
GTCGTGTGATTTTATTTTTCCTTGAGAAGAGGCCGCATGATCTGCTCTTCTCGGGTAACAAAGGGAATCAGTTTCATGAGACAAAGTTACATGGGATTAGAATCTAATCAATAGATTGCATGTCACGTAATATTTTATTTTCTAGACACAATTTTTTTAAGAATTTGGCTAATTTCAGAGAATCCAGGTCTATCATGTGGATCCGCCTTCCAGCATTGTTCCATAATTGACCAGCTAGCAAACAATTTATGGTTATGCAATCAATACTTTTATATTTTTTGTATTTTTCATACATTTCCTGTGGGACAAAAGCTGGTCGACTCGGTCTTAGGCCGGCTTTCAGTTCGCCAACAAATTCTAAACCTACAGTTTAACCACACCCGTCACAGTCAGTATTTCATGCAAAATTTAAAATATACATTTATGTAATGTCAACTGACAAAAGTTGTATCCCGGGTATGGATTTTCGCCTAGGCTCCAAATCTCATGCAAAGTGACGCCATACGCCCAAATGTCCGAGCTAATTGAGAAATTCATATCAGTCAACGCCTCCAAAGACAGCCAGCGCCTAAAAGTAAGTCAGGAGAGTAGAATTTTGTCACATTATGATGATTTGACTACAGTTGTACCATGGGAGTGGCGTTTTTTGCGTCTTGACATAAACGGAATAGGTGTAAAGTTGTCGAGCTAGGCCAAAGTCGGCCAATTTTACTATTCCTTGGTCAGTTAAGAGCACATTCCGAGCGGATAAATCCGCATGGACTACCTGTACCATGAAGATATTACTCTTAGTTTAATTAAACGAACCTTTTAAATAACTTGAGGAATTAGCTTTACCTTCAATGAACCCAAGTAATCCATACCATCCGCAATTTCTTGGGACCATCGAATCAAGTCGTTTGTGGAAATAGCTTCCTCACAGAAAGACCGTTCGATTTCGATGTATTGTCTGAAAATAGTATAAATAATTAGATGGGCTTATATTTGTAGGTTTTTCTGATTTAATACGTTGCATCGGATTTGCCCTGTTGAAGTGTTCCATCCTTGCTGACCAAGTTGCAAAAAAATCCCCGATGTCCTACAAGAAACATTTGCAAATTTCCCAAAGCGCAATATTCCGAGATGAGCAACAGATTTCCTGCAGAACATATATTCTCAAAATACACCTCCTTGATAAGTGCATCTTATCCGCAATAGTTTGTAAATATACTCACGTTCTTTGATCCCCGTTGTAGATGCCCCCAACAAAGCCAACACATTTGGGTGTCTGCCCAGATAACTCATGACCTTCAATTCCATGAGTAGCGCTTTGAAACAAAGAACGTCTGTCGTCAGAGGATCTACCGTTTTGACGGCCACCTCGACTGTGACCCCATTTCGAGTCAAGACACCCTTGTACACCGTCCCATAGTTTCCGGAACCTAGTGGATTCACCTTATCTGCGGAATGGGACGTCTGCAGTCAGTCATTCGTTAATTCGAATGTAGCTTCAACACAAACCAAATGTCAACGCATCCTCTTCAATCTCAAAATCTTCCTTTTTGTAGCGAAGATATTGAATTCTCTCCAGCAAAGTTAGCGTGTGAGCATCGAGGTCTTGGATTCTGAAGGGAGGAGGACGACTCAACCCTTGATCGAATTCTTGGACCTCATCCTCCGTCAGTGTCCTCATGGCAGATGCGAGTCCATTCTCAATTTCTACCTCTTTGCAGTAAAAGTAGACCACGTACCACAAATAGGCTTGGAGGAAACAGTAGCATGAAGCGAGAACAAATACGTTGGGACTGGCGACTCGAAATCGGGTCAAATTTATGATAAGTATCCCAATCACCCATACGATCGTTAACGGAGTTGCAACCAACCAGATGCGGAGGAGGCTTGGATTTTTCTAAAATAAATAATTGCATAAATGACATCTAGTTATTGAGGTTTAAAATGTAACTGTGACCCACAGTTTGTGCCCCTCTCCACAAAAGGAATAGCAGCCCCTCTGTGACAAACATGTAGAGGGAATAACCAGACCAACAAACTAGTCGCACTAGAATTGGCAGTAAAATAGGAAAAATACTAGTAGTTTCACACCAAAGTGAGCATTTTGGATATCGTACCGTAATAATTTGGAGGATTTGAAATTTTATCGCATTGCAGGGACTCCCAGTTTTCAAACATTCCATACACCAGGAATATCATGCCAAGTTTCAGACAAGCCTAAAATGATTCATGTTAATTTGTAATATTAGGATAAGTTGTGTCAAGGGCGAGAAATTGAGAAACGCACAAATTGCAAACCAGGTAAAAGCTTTGGGACGACACTTTGCAAATTAAAGCCGCAACAGGGATGAACACTACTTTCACGCTCAAACAATTTCATTTTGCTGAATATAAAATATTTTTGTCATTGTAGAGAAAGGTAACTAAAATTACTTTCCAATTCTTGTCTTAAGTTATGGATTTTGGTGACCTTTGCAAAAATCCCAATTGCGGTCAAGTTATAAAAGGAAAGAATGCCTTGCGGTTTGTGGTTTTATTGTGTACAACATTTTTTATTTCAATCGGAGTTAACAAAAACTTCCAACTAAAAAAAACTTTGTGATCAGAACCTCACCAATAATTGACGTGTTGGTGACTACAGATAACCAAGAATATTGCGATGCGTAATTTTTATATACATCCTTGCGTAAATATAACAAACCCAAAGTATACAGTCGTTAATCGTTGTCATATTTTATAATAATTATTAATATTGCTTTTATTAGCCGATAGGCTTTCGATGTGACTTTTTCATGTGATTTAGTAGAACCAACGTTGAATTGAATATTGAATACATTTTCGGAAGTTGAAAAGATCTATGAATTGATATTACAATAAGAAGAATTGGAAATGCCTCAGTTACAGGTTATCCCGATGCCAAACCCATTTTTTCGATATATGGTCAAATCTAGGTACGAATTTATATTAGTATTTTATATTAGAAAATTATAGAATTGTAAAATATACCTGTGGGTTAGCCATTGGGTTTGGAGTAAACCATATCTCTCCTTGCTTAAAAACAATGGTTTGCCTCTCCTAGAAAATATAGATCATTACATTCAACTCATGAAAAGTTATTCGGTAAAATTAATTTAACGGTAATAAAATGTGATTTACTTTAGCTCTCGATCTTCTTCGCCAAACGAGTCCAAATACACGCTTCCCCATAAACACTGCAAATCAGTAAGGAACACGTGTCATAAGCGTAATTAAATCATTTATTTATATTTGTCGACATACCGCTCTCCTGCCTCGAACGGCTACAATAGTGCTAGAGTTGACAGATAAATAGATAACTGTACCCGCACCGCATACAATGGAGTGGTCAATGGCTTCACAAGATCCGTTGGCTGGTTTACAACAAGAATCTAAGTAAGTAGAAAGAAACAGGGTCAAAAGTAAAACTCCACAGAACAGGAACCATGTTATTTCTGAAGAATAAAAATACTTTTGAAACTTACCTCTCATACAGACCATAGTCCCACATACGAGACATATACTGGGGTCTTTAGGGATGGAATTACAGTTTGGACACTGTTTCCGATGATAGTATTGAAAGATAATATCATAAGCATGAGGTAGTTGCATCAGTGTGGGTTGATTCCATAGTTTATGATGACTTTGAAGTAACGACATGGATGCCACACGAGCTCGACCGATAAAGCTTCCGATATCTTCACACCACGTCCATATCGTTGTCAGAGGTGTGGGCGATATCCAGCTGAGAAAGCTGTGACAACGCAGCTCTTTCCTTTTTGATGAGGACAAGTCGGTCGAAACAGAAGCACCACCCTCACCCAGGTCCATGTTAACACATTCAGCCGTTTCATTGCCAACTCCCAAACCTAAGAACTGTGCCAAGGAACTGAATTCCGCATCCTTCGAGGTAATCAGGGGTAAGTCTTGTTCATATATTTGATGTCTTAAAAGCGTCGCAACTCGGAGATACGGTAGCAAAAGAGATTGTGCCTTTAACTCCAACTCGTATTCTTTATCTTCACTCGCAAAGTTTTGATATTGTTCAGTCATGTCCTCTTGTTCCATATCTCCACTTTTTTCCGACCAGTAAAATGGAAACTTTTCCAAATAGCGAATCACAGTGCCCAAAATAAAAAAGAAAAGATTTGGATTTTCGCTGGATGAATAGTTGGACATTTTGTGCTTCCAACATTCTCGTTCGACTTCTTGGAATCCACAACTGAGACCAGATAAGATTTGGACGTAAACCAAGTTGTAAATCCCTTGCGCCATTGATGTAAAATAGTTGAGGTCGACGTGCATCGGAAGTTGCATCAATAAATGGAGAAGCATTGTGATGGGATCACGCAACAGCATAGGAACTTCACGATCCATGGGCATCAAGGAAGAGTCAGGAAAAAATCTAAAAAACATAAGAGTCCTCTTGTTGTACTAAATACATATAAAAGAATCAACAAAAACTGCTATGAACTGGCCTACGTACCGAATTCCTAGAATCCTCTCCCACATTTTGGGAGCACATGGGTCCGCCGATAATATCTTGTAGTGGACACCCAACACGTGCAATAGTGGTACTGCAAAAAACATACATTTTTATAGATAAAAGTAACACATTTTCAATTGTAACAAAATCCTGCACACTAACCAATACAAGAACGTTTTGAGACTGCTGTGGAGGGATTTGATGATGAAGAGGATGTCGAGGGCTGTGGCTCGGATACCAAACTTCCACCACGAAACACAACTTCCAACTCTAAATTTGTCCTTGCAATGGATGTTACAAAGAGTAAAATACTTTTCGTGTTTTTTGAGCTGCCAACTTGGCGGTATCTAAGATGGGTGACATTTGTCATTTCTTCCATTGTTTTAGTCATTGCATCCATCATTTTTCCAGCCTGTAAATTCATCAAAAATACATATACACATATGTACAAGACTTGAGATTAAGTGAAAGTGAACATATTTTAAAATGTCGTACTTACCGTGGTAGGAAATATGTATTCTCGAAGAAGTTTGACTATTTCTAAAGCCACATTGGATTCTGGGGAAGGTAAAATTTCAGGGACGGTGGTTTCTGGAGTAAGTGGAGTTTGAGCATTTTTTCGATCCTTGACTAAGGCTGACTGACGAATACCAAATTCCGGTGACAAGGGTAGAAAAGAATTGGCTAATTGTCGACACTAAAAACAAAATTAAAGGATGTGATGCTTAACAATTCTCAATAAGGTTTAATTAAATGAAAATTTGGGCAGAAGTAGTAATTACCAGAGGACAAAAGTATTCTCCTCGATCCACAGAAATGCTATGCTGCCTCTGTTGTGACTTTAAGGCTGAAATATAACCCTTGAGGCACAACATGTGAATGTGATGACCACAACTAGATACGTGGACACCTACAAAAATGTAAAAATCTCTAATAAGTAATTCAATCCACTACCGAGAAATAATGCCAATTTTAATATATATCACTCACCTCCTTCCCAACCAGCGGAAACAGACTGCAACCAACTTGACTCATCAAAATGAAGTTTATATTCTTCCAATCTACCCCTATGAAACGAAGCCATTGTTTCTCGTGTTTTTTCTAGATTCCAATTCTCGTCTTCATTCGTAGGTAAAGTGGGACTCTAAAAGATTCAATACATAAAAATTAAAATTTCCGACGGTTTTGATTATAACATAAAAATCTGCACACATACAGTTCCTCCAACTTCAGTCCTTCTTCCCAAAATGGACGAGGGTTGAAGAAGAATAACAAGTCCAATTGGATTATCACTTGTAGAAGCACTAGTTTGATTGCAAATGACACAGTCGTACTCCAAAGGTTTGATGGATTCCGGTAAATCCTCTCTTGAAACACCACCAAAACCATCGGAAGAGCTGTCCCCTCCCATTTCGTCCAAGTATTCTTCTTCCGTCATTGCTTTCTCCATGAATTGCCTTTGCTTTTTAGCAAATTCAGCCATTAATTTATTCTGTCTTTCTTTTGCTTTCCTACGTCGTTCTTCTTTTTCCTGCTCCTCTCTCAGTCTTATAGCTTCTTCGTCCTCTGCAGTTTTCGGCCATATTTTTTCTCGGAGCCGTATCACAGTTTCCCGACATGCATCATCTTTGGCGCAGATTTTGTCCAAAAGTTTAGCAATAAAGAAAGGACCATCCCCAACCCTAGAATCTGTTGGGTGGAGTAACTCGTAAAGTTGAGCATGACTGAATGTCGCAACAGATGTTTCTGGACTTTCTCCTCCATGAAATTCAACGCATAGACCATTTGAAATTCCAGCTTTTGCATCCAACACTATCTTCTGACCATCCGGAGACTCCCAAAATGGAATGTAGCTATCCGGCGAGACTGATAATTTGGCGTGTAGTTTAAGAAGCAACGTCAACATGCTTTCGTTCACCATTACTTCGGTGGGAGGCTGTTGACCCATCTATTGTACAAAGAGAAAGACAAATAACATATAGTTAAAATTCAGCTCCGTTTACTGAATTATATTCTTATAACGTGAATAGAGGAATGTAAAAGTACCGATGAGTCTCTTTCCATCATGTCTTTTTTCGCGAGATTGGCGACAGTCTTATTTGAGGCAAGGACAACTTGCAGAGCTGCTCGGTGCATGGCACCAGCTTGAGTATCATCATCGTCAATTTGAGTTGCTAAATTTGAACCAAGAACCACATTACGCATTGGAATTGGGACCATGGTGTCTGCAAAAGAGGTAGGTGGCATCAACGCCAAAGCTCCAGAAGGAGCAGGGTTAGAATCCTCCATCATTGGGTAATCGTTCAAATTAAAAGTTGTCATTGACCCATAGTTAGAATCATATAGATCTAGAACATCCGGTGCTCCTTCATATCCATCCACTTCCATTTCATCAACACTGATTTCAACAGCTGAAATTAAAACCAAATATTAGTTTCAGAAAGAATCAATGACCAACACCTTTCGTACCATCTGAACTCTCATCTTTAAAATTGGCTGGTTTGACAATTATGGACTCCACTTCAGTTCTGAGATTAGACAATAAGTCATCCGTAGAAAAATAGCTTCCAAAGTCCATATCGTATCTCCCATAGCTTTCTTCGTGTCGACTGATAGCACAAGATCCTCCAGATTCAGTAACACTTACTGCCATTTCCAGTAGGTATACGGCTAGTGCAACCATTTGATCAGATAACTGAGATGTGTGCACTGCCTTGTAAAATATGACAAACAAAACACCCTGAACAACACGGCTCAAAAGGACAAGTCGAGGATCAGAGTATGGATGTGCCACTGCAGACGGGATTCGAAATGGAGGCCATGGTGCTCCAGATCCTTTAAATTGTCCAGTGTGTTTGGCATAATCAGTGAATCTATCCATAGAGGTTTGAAATTCACGACGATGAACGGCTCGAAGCAAGATGTAGATTGGGTCGTATTCCGTTTCCCACTAAAATTGTGAAATACATATTTACTTACATGCTTGTGCTTTGTTTCAATGAAATTAACTAGATTGAGAGTGTAGTTATTATCCGATATACTCACCATTTCTGCTTTTGGAACATACATTCCTTGCATCATGAAAAAAAAAGTTTTTAATTTTTTCAGTATTTAATGTATAAATGAATGAATTGGTAATGATTTTTAATGTTTTATCGTAAAATTCAATCTAATAGCAATATAAAAGTTCATCTCAATATTTCTAAGCAATTCATGACACATTAATTAATAGTACCTTGCATCATGTTTCCACTTGACTCGAAATTAGGTGCCCGATATTCAGCCACCTAATAATATTACGAATTAAAAACTGAGTACATGTTCAAAAACAAACAACCATGTGTATCGTTACGGATTCTCTCTCCTAACCTTGGCAAGGACCGATTCAAAATCTTTGGATTGGGAGCTATTCCCACATCTCTCGGGCATGAGCTCCATTAGTTGCGAATGAGTTTTATCGGCCATGCAGAGAAGTGTCACCATTTCCAATGTCATCAAATCTGCATCCGTTTTCCCTATCGCAGTTCTCACTGAACTCAAAGTTGCCAAAAATATGAGACAGTTTTCCATCATGAGCATTTCCGTATCTGGCTCATGGTAAGTGTTTGTAATATCGTTAGCGATACTTAATGATTCCACAATATTGAATCTGGAAGGTGAAATAATTTAGCAATATAAATTTTTTGGGGTATTTATTAATACAAAACCAGAATTAATTTGTGATTGATTAATTTGTCACATACTTTTCAAAAATGGATGATACGAATTCTTCCCTAGGAGCTGTATTGAATCAAACACAAGGTTTTAATACTTCAACTCATATTTAGTTGATAAAGTGATGGTAAACTTACTGTTCATAAGTCCAACTTGAAGGAGATATATATCTGCATCCACCATGGAGTTGCAGAAGTGACACTGTAACAAATGTGCCATAAAATATCATATAATGTTACATTGTTTCAAAAATATTAATAATTTGGCATACCTGAATATAAGTCATTGCCTGTCCTTTGATTTGTAATCCATTTCGAACCTAAATCAACAATAATTAATAAAAACAACGTTTCGCAGCAATATAAATAAACTGGTCAAGTTCAACTTACCCATAGACCAGAGATAATTTCGTAGAAGGCGACTTGTACACGAAGAGGGTGAAAAATGATTTGTTTAAGCTCATGTGGAGGAGGTAGCAGTTCAGATATCGAGAGTCCTAAATGAAAAATACATGATTGGATAATTCCTTTTGCTGCTTTGAGACAGTAAGAAAGCTGCTTTGTACAAATAAATTCACGGCTTACCCTGATTTCGAACAGCTTGATACAGGAAGACAGCAAAGTAACGATGTAACGGAAGGTGGAAGGATACTTGAATATCCTCATTCTGCAAAAGCAATTTACAATCATTTATTTTGATCGATTACCTAACTACCCATTTTGCAAAACAATAATACATACAGTGTGTTGGCCAAATTTAACACTCTCCAACCAACGACGAAGTTGGCGTTTGCAGTGCCATAACAAATTTTTGGTAAGATGGGCTGTAGAGCTGTCCTTTAAATGCGAGACCAGTGCCCACATGGGCGAGGCACTAGCTTCAAGTTCTATAAAAAAAGATTTGAGGAGTGATATTTTTTCGAACAATATAATTTTAATTTTAATAAAACCGTTATCAGTAAATATGTATTCGTGGGATATGTATTCACAAAAATTTACCTGCGGAAAATGCGGCGTAGTAAGTTGTCGGTTCAAATTCTATATGTGTGTTCATTTCACGTTCATTTACATTCATCCCTAGAAAACCCCGACATTAATAATTATATTATAGAACGGGGCTAAATTCTGATCAAATATTTAACAAAACTACCTTGAAACATGGAGAGGAAATTAAACCACATATTTAGAAGTCCGTCATCTTGAAGAAATTTCACTAAATATTGCAACAAAATAAATTTCCCTTGGTTAGTCCGAGCTTTAGTCCTTTCTCCTTTGTATTTACATCTCGATTTTGTTGACTTGAAACAATAAACAATTGTTGTTGAACTTACAAGCGACAGGGCGATGACTTAGAATATTGTTCAGATCAGAAACTAGCGGCCAGTAACAGTGATCCTTCATTACGGAGTTTCCACAATCAACAACACGATTTAAAACTCCAATTTTCTGATAAATTGGACTAAAAAAGCTAATGTCATGCATCATATAGGCTGTAAAGAGTAATAAAATGACACGGATTATGAAAAATGCTACTTCAATAATTTTTATGCATGCATATGTCGATGGCAAAATTAAACTTACCCAGACTAATGACCATGACATGGAGGAGTCTGTAAAATGAAACATTCCCAATACAATCAATACATGTCATTAAAAGAAATATAATCCAACCAACAGATATAAAAGAAAACATACCCCATTTGCTCTGTCATCCGTAGAGCCAATTTCTCATTAGAAAACAATTGGACACTGACGTGAACTACGCGATTCGACAACATATCAGGGTCCGTGGAACGAACTAACAACTGAGAAATTCGGCTGTAATGCAGCACAAAAGCTCGAGTGAACGCCTCCTATTCAGGTAAAAAAAGCAGGATTGTAGTGATGCCACGAGACGTTGATATTAACATTTCGTAAAATACCTTATATTCGGGGTCAGGAAGCAGGTTTAGCAAAAGACACACTATTTTTTGAGGGAACTCAAATTTTGCTATGAATCAGAAACAACAATTACTTGAAAGTTAAGAAAGAGCATCTTACATACTACTGCAATATTATTTAGTCACAAACCTGTCCAAAACACCAATTCTTGTAAAAATGTTCTATGGACTAAGGATTTTTGAAGGGATGGTATCTCTAAAAACGTTCAACAATCATGGCATATAATATTATTCACAGAATGGTGTTGTTATTCAGGAAATTCCATCATTCAATTTTACCTTCAAACTCGGTGGGAGGCAAGGGATTTCGAAGGGTTCCCAATGCGTCATCTGCATATAAAACAAATATAAATACAAAGCTAAACATACCACGCAGCAGTCATACGTTGAACATGAAATATGTTTTAAAAATTTGAAATACCGTAGCATTTTTGAGTTGTCCTCATAAACTCCTCATACTCATCACTAACGTCATCATTATTATACTCCATCAAACTTTTGTACACCTATAAATGGAAAAACACAACTGTTAATAATAACAAAATCTTTCTTCCGAATGTCATAAATTTCGCAAACTGGGCACAACTGACTTGTGGATTGGTGAGAGCGTGTGTCATCACAACTCTCATCGCTGCACCCATCGAACTCAGATCATGTAACATGGTAATAAATTTATCAGCGGCTTGAACGGCCCCTAAAAATCCGTCCAGTGATATTGAATTTTGTCTCATATGTTGAATCAGTCTAAAAAAGGAGTGGACGAGATTAGTGTAGCCGAACAGGTCAATATTTATATTGAGAAGAGTTGCACAATTTAATATTTCTCTTACCTCCATATGAGTCGAGGCATCATGGCATTCGCGACGCATAAAAGATCCGGCGGTGCAGCACCTTCTTGATTACAGCTATGACTCCCAGAGGTTCCATGAGGTCCATGTAAAAAGCAAAATCCCGATTCTTTCATTACATTCGTGTCCCCACAGTCACAAGCCCCGCCTGATAACGTTTAGATAATCCAATTACTTTATTTACTTTGTACCGAAATTATTAGCATCATTGTAGTAAAATATGGAAAACGAACCCGCTTGACTTCTAAACATATTGAAATCATGACCCTTGTGATTTCCTCTTTGAAAGCATTCTGCACAGAGAGACATGCACGGAGAGATTCCACAAGTACGACATCGATAAGCCACAAAGTTAGCGGTCCACACCAAACCACAGGTAGTTGCATTGTCATATCTTCGAACCGTCGAAGCAAACTCGTCTGGCGTAATTCCTCCAGCCATCAGCCAACGACACCAATCAATCGTCTCCCAATCATCAACGGATTTCAGAGGATCTAAAAGCGTGTCCAAGAGAGCATTGAGATTATCTGGTCGTGCAGATCTACTGCATTCTGCCTGAATATAGACAGCCGCTCCTCGTTTCCCTTTCTTCAGCAAAACTTCCGTCTCCATTTTTGCCATGTTTCTAGAATAATAACTAAACCAACGCCATTCGAATTAGAAAAACTACATTCTTGATAGTGTCACATATTAAAAAACGCTTTTAAATTACTTTCTGTCGTTGTCAGTCCTAGTAATCTCACAATACAAATATCATCGGTATAATTACAACAATAGCTGCTGATTGTTTCCCAAGGGAATCCTTTCGATTTGATATCGTGTAATCTGCGTGCGATCCCTGAAAAGAATAAATGTGTATTTATAACATGAAATAGTTCCTTATTCACTCATAATTTGGCCTACACGGCAACTTACTTTTATAAACCCGCAACTACCAAGAAATTGAGCAACGTCTCAGACTATGAAGGAATTAGTGAGTTCTGCAGCTGCAGCGACACTTAATAGTCAAACTTAGTTGTTCTTCATTGTTTTAGACAGGTCAACACTCAAAATGATGGTCTCTTCTTATATAAAATTACAAATCCTTATTTCCCGATGAAGGGAGAATCAATAGAAATTGATCCAGATTGCCGTGCGGCCCTGTCGG
>JAAXNX010002864.1:0-12128 GCA_036491905.1 Folsomia manolachei
TTGATTTATCTCGAAATCATCCATTTCTTCCGACAAGCTCCTTCCAAATATTCATATACTAAGTAATCTATCTGTAAAGTCATGTCTTTTGAATACGTTGTTACAAATTTTTAAGTTACTTCAGTTTTGGATTATATTCCAATGCATCCCATTTGCATTGTTGTGCTATGAGAAAATTAGGATTTTTGTCCGTAGTCGTGTCACTCAGAGAATTATTTCGTTCGTCTACTTAATCGAATTATAATGATGACAGTTTCATTATTCCTCAATCATTCAGTTCATTCTCTTTCTGAAGTGGAGGATATCTCTGAGAGATGCACACGATTCATAAATTATGCCGTTAAAATTATGACTTTTTTTTAAAAGTTTAGTCATTTTACATGAAGTATAACACACCTTGGACGTAACTTAATAATAACTACGAACTTGTGTGATAAGGAGCCTACTCCCTAATAAAGTTGGTATCCTTAACGCATACATTTTTCTTGAATTAAAATTAAAACCAACTTTGCACGCTCCGGTTTCCTAAAAAAAGTACGACTAAACTAAATGCCGACGAACATGTATCTATCTACAGAACGATCCCTCATTTTTCAGTTTCTTCCATCATCCCATTCCTCATAATTATAAATCATAAAAAGACGACATGATTGATAAGTATTAAATTAATGCAAAGACAACCAAGATAACGCCATGATTAGGGAGAGTGAGGCAAGCGGCTCAGAAAACAAAAAGGGTATAGAAAAAGATTACTTGATATTTAGTATTTAACTGGTGTTTGGTAGTTTGGTAGGCAGACAGGGAGGCGATTTGATAGATCAGATGTCAGATGGAGATGGATAAAAGGGAAACAAAGTACATAACAACCCCGTTAATTCCCACATTACACGACACGATAGGATTCCTTTTTTCATGAAATGAAGGGAAGTAGTCAACCAAGGCATTCCTTGTGGATGATAATTGATGAGGGTAAAAGGACATGGCATGATATAAATGCTCAAATTATTGTGGAGATTAATAAAGAAGCAAATTAATTAGAGGGCACTTCAACCCGACCTAACAAAGAGTTTATGGAGAAATTTTAGGTAGGCTAAGATTGGAGATATGTATAATCGGAAGGATTATCGAATCAGCCATGACTTGACATCATCCCGCACCCAGCCCCTTTCCATCGAGGCAGTTATTTAGTGATCCGGTTAAACAAATGTTAGTCATTTTCAGTCTGACTAAGTCAGTCATCTTCATAGTACACATGCTGCGAGTTTACTGATTAACTTTAATGCGGAGCCAGACTAAAAGAAGGCTTATGGTCATAATAGTTTTTCAGCAGTATCAAATTGGCTGCCCAGAGCATACGGCATCGAGTCGTACAAACTTATTTGGCATCAATGATGGAAATGACCATCACGAAGTAAAGAACCGGACAAAAAATGAAATTGCACGAACTTTTAAGAAAAAGAAAAATGGAAGACGTCGAGTCGAGTTCCGTTTGGCTTGTTGTTTCGTGAGGGGGTTGAGTTGGGACGTTGAAAACTTGGCAATAAAATGGTTCGATCGGCGGATGCCGGCCTAATATCTGACAATGGGCCCGTGACAGGCAGGTCAAATATCAATAGAGTTAAAAAAGCTTGCTAAGTATGATGGACTTTGGCTAACGCAGGACCAGACTTTCGGCATGGCTGATAAATTTCTTGAGAAATGGTGGAAATTGACCCGGTATCAACAATCTGCCATAAATAATAGTTAAAATGAATCGTACACCATCAAGAGGATATTGGCTGACCTGTGCTGTGCGTGCCATTGCCATTTTCTTAACATTTACTTTTAACAGCCAACCATGCAATGGGTTGTCTCTTATAAAAGCCAGCCTGGCCAACATATCCGTCCGTAGCTCACGCCCAATTAACCAAACATTTACTTATCACGGGACTGCCAGCAAATTTTCGTGATTGGGCTAAAATGTTAAAAAATCCCATCATGACATATCAGACAGCCCAATTCAATATGGGATATGGCAAAAGCAAACAATTGTAATTTCGTGCGTGTTGCTAATCTCAATCTTTGAACAAGAATTTGAATTTCATGACTTTTCCTTCATTTCGTGGTTTGACTTTTGGTTTGTTTTGAATTTTACTTGTGTAAGTACCAAATCCTTACAATCGCATTGGAGTCAACACTGCTATAAAAATATTTGCATATTTTGGCACATCACAATCAAAACAAGGTATGTTAGTAATATGTACATATGAATTTGTTTAAAACGGATTGAGTCAAGCTTAGCTTAAGTGCATGAATCTGGCGTGTCTGGTCATGGCAGGGGTTCCATTTTTCGTTTCGATTTCATTGGGAAGGGTGAAAAGTGGTTGTTAAACACTTGAGCTAAAATGTGATATGGTGGTTTATTACCATTTTAACAGAGGTTCTTCGTAAGTCCACATTTTGAGGGGAACATATTAGTAATCGTATGTGTATAATTCCAACATTATACACTTGAACGCTGTTAATGACCAATATTGCATGCAGGGCTGGTTTATTTGTTGGTTTTTGAAACACTTGCCTGCAAATCCTCACTCAGTTAATAATATTAGCAACATTTTTCAAGTACTGTAAATCTCACAACCGCACTTCCATATAATGTCGTACTTAAAGTTTGCACCAATGTCCATTCAGCTCAACAATAAATGAACCAAGTGAAAATGTTTAGCATGCAAAATGCAGCTTGAGAAAAGTAATAAAACTAAATAAAATCCTTTACCTCCCCCTCTTCGATCCAATCAATATCACGAAATGGGAAGGGAAACCGGTCAGAGTTGAGATGTGAACTGAGAAAACAACCGAGAAATTTATTAGCGTTTTGTAGGCGTGTGAAGTCAACGAGTTTAGCTGACAAAGTAACTAACTAACTAGTCATGCCATCCTTCACCCTACAAAGCAAACGGATTAATTATTAATAATAATTTATCTTGATTTCTGCATTGGTTTGGTTAGAATAAGCCTTATCAAGCATAGTTTCAGATATCCGCAAACTCGCAACATACGGTTCTTTATGGAATCAGATGCATTTTAAACTCCACTCAAGCTGAATGTCAAGGAGTGTTAAAATCGTTAAGGGTTAAATAGGCACTTATCCTTGGAATTGGATTGAACTTGGCTGGATTTCGACTTAAAAGGCTTGAAGTAAAATTATACAATTTTAAATTCATAAAATAAAACCTGACCCGACCGAGCTTTCATCAACTCATCAAACAAATCTCTTGTCCAGTTCCAACTTCTTTATCCTCCAGTCGAGTTCAATCTTTAAATTTGAAATGGTTCAAGTTATTTAAACGTGTAGAGCATCATTTTATTAAACAAAGCGGGTCCACTTAAAAATAAAAGTTATTGTTGTGGTTTAAGGTGAATCCTCAAGAGTTGATGTCATGTCACGCCATGCCACGCCAAAATTAAAATGAAGCAAAGTCTAAACTTGATATCGTGCCGAGAGTTGAGGTGTTATGATTGAAGTACATATTTGGAAATGCCAGTTTATTTAAACACTTTAACCAACACTTTAAAACTTTAAAATAGCAGTGCGTGGTGATTGGATAAATGGGATGCATCATGGGGCTAAAATGCATTTCTTAACTTACATAATATAAAATGAAATCATTTGCTTTTATGATCACAATACATAGACGCACTACATAGTCTACACGTGTTTTCTCCAAGTATGTAGTAATATTTACGGCTTTGTTGATTGTCGCAACTTCTGAGGATACATTGTTTTGGAATTTCTGAATAACCGTTTGACCCTAAAATGTAATATTTTATGATACTCAAAGACTATAACATGGTAGTACATGACATCCCAGATTTCTAATCAATTTCCACAATCATTTGCCAACCAATTGCAAGCAGATGGCTAAAAGTTTGTTAGACTTAGTTTGTTAGATTCAACTAACCAGTATTGAAAATAAAGGAAGAATATAACATTTGAATAAGTTTTTGCAAGTCTCATCTTTTCTTCAGTGTCAAATGAAAATTGTAGTCGGCCAGGATTAATTTTACAAGTCAGGTGCTTTTATCTGAAACTGTGTGCATTAGTGGACCATGCAGAGATCAGAGAAACCGAAATTACAGTAATTAAAAGTTTTATTGTATTTTGATGATATAGGTGTTGATTTCCATTAAGATGGTAGGAAGACGAAATTGCAACCGATTGTTTCTTTTAGCAGTTTGTTTCTGAACGTTCCGAAGTCGTGCTGATGGTGCATATTGTAAGTAATTTGGCCATTAATATGCATCAAGTTTTGTTTATACTTTAAACTGTCTTGAATTAATGGTGTAATGCAGAATGATTTCATGTAATAAGTCGGCTCATCGTTTTATTCCACTTTATTTATTGCGTTTTAGTTTCAGTGTTTGTGGTTAAATTACAATTTTGCTCAACACTGCTTGTTTTACGCGTTTCAGCTAAATAGCTACACATCAGAAAAAAGTTGAAATTAAAAAATTTCATTACGCAATGTTAGTAGATGTAATTTTTATAATTCTATCTGGACTGGTAAATGAAAAATGCAATTGGGTACATACCAAGAGCCCGGTTGAAAATATTCTCCAAGAAATACGTACATCTAGCCAACTAGTAAGTCATCCATAAGTGGTCGTTACTCACTCAGATTGGATTTGAAATGAAGATAATTGTTGTTTAAAGAATTTGGTGAGCTGGCTGGACTCAAGTCAAGTGTAATTTGCCATAGGATGGATATCCAATGGGAAGAAGGTGTTGGTCGGCACTCTTTGACTTTGCCTTAATTTTATGGCACCCTGCTTCTATCGTGTATCTTCTTAACGGCTTTAACAATATAATATTTCCTGACTTACAAACAACTACCCAGTTCAAGACCTTCAAGATTTAAGTTGTTATATCTAAGGTATCAATGTTATGTACCTTTCTTTGCCCCACCACAAACATCCAACTACCGCAGTCATTTCTATTCCTTCCAGCCCTCCTCCATCCCAATCCAATTCAACTATCATTATGATGATGCCCATCTCATTTCATCTCATAATACCAAGAACAAGAATAAAGCCGGTGAGTTAAACAAATGTGAGTCAAAACATAAAGATTCATGAGATGAGTGGAATTTCCAGTGGTGTCAGTACATGGTTTGGCTCTGAGAGTGAGGTTGGAAATGTTTGAAAAATGAATCAGATCTCGGAAAAAATGTTCTATTCCTTTGTATTGGATCTGTAGTTGAGTGGAGCATCTATTAGCCCAACCGATATTAGGGACCTGCCTCCCTGTCATCTTCTCTTAAATGATCCATTTCTTAAATACGCCCAGCTACAGATAAATTCCTAAAGAAAGCAAACTTACCGCAAGCAAGCGGGATCTTGGCTGTATAGGTTTTTGCTTTGCTTCTGTATGTGCAATATACAAATCTGAACTACCTGTCTAATGTGTGTACATATATCTGAACGCTTCTATTTCTTAAATATTTGATACATGCAATTTTTTAATGTTCATTGTGGCAAATACATATTAATAACACTGTTTTGTTCCATAAAATAACAGCATTGTTTGGCTACTTTGTTAAAATATTAATAATAGAATTAGAATTTTACACGAAGGAGTAATAAGTTTGGCTTGTCATTGAAATATCTTGATACTTTGTGTGACCTCCAGAGGGTTGAGTTCAGTTTGCTAATAAATATTTGTAGGAATAGAACAGTCATGTAGTAAAAGAGCAGGTTTCACCGAGTGCCCCTTTCATGAGTAATAAAACAAAAATAAATCCTATTGTGAATTTTACTTCTATTTCATAGTTTCGTATTAAAATTTGTGTAAAGGAAAGAATGTCAGGAATGTCTTTTAACATTTGTGGAGTTACTGCAGCATATAGTGAGATATGTAAAATTAGTAGGCACGTTTCCACCTATTGCAAAGGTGTACACGCTGAATTTAGGACTTAATATGTGAAGGTCACACTGCCACTTTTGAAATCAAATAATGAAAGCAATTTGGATTTCAAAATAACTCAAGGAATATCCTAGCTTTTTTCTTTGGTCAGTATAGTGTAAAAATGGATCTAAAAGATGAAAGAAGTGCCGGCCGAATGGGTCGTAATCTTATTAAGGTGCAACTGAACATGAATTTCCAAGTCATTTTCAAAACATAAACATAACTAATCCCCATAATTTTCTCAAAGAACTCCTTTCAATTTGCTCTCTTCACTTCAAAACCTTAAGCCGTACAAATACTTACAAATCCCTTCATTACATATTTGACCGTTCATCCATGCCTTATACACTCAGCATTGAATTCCTTCGATCAGTTAAGTTTTCTGAATTACATACTCCAACCCGACCTCGGCCTTTTCTAATTATTGGGCACCTGTCCAATTCAACCTACCCATAAAGCTCAGCCTGGCTGCTTAGGTAGAAATTGACCATTATGAAAGACAAACTAAAGTACATAACATTCCAAAGAAAATATCAACCAAATATTTGAAGCTAATTGAGATGGAGAGGTGAGAATTTATATACAAAGAAATACATAGAAATACAAAGCAACTTATCAAACACATTTTTATTCAGTGTGCAAAATGACTTCAGTTGCAAAACCAAAAATATTATTAACATCTAAGTTAGATAGTAACATCTTAATCATAGTTAAATCTGTTTTTGATTCACTTCTACAGATTCATAAATTATTTAACGGGTTATTCCCACTGAACGGAATAGCAGACTGTCTGACTCCACTTTGTCAGATCCGAAAGGAATCAAACCTGGCCCATCCATTTTGTCATTCCTTGGAAAGGGGTACTCAACAACACAAAAACACCTCTAACACTCCTACGACACAATCTGTCCGTCCATGATTTGACATTATTGAGCGTGTGATTAAAAGGTTGATGTCGATTGGATCTATGTCACTAGTTACTGTGAATAGATGTGTCGCACAGGTGTGAGAACGTGTCTTCTGAGGGGGTTACTCTCTTGTCACTCAATTAGACCAGTCCATGTCCATATCCAGCCAGAATGGTTACATCTTGACATTTTCCCATCCCTTCCTAAAACCCATGCTGTGAAACACTCGTACATGCATTGGCTCATTTTTCCAACCAACTCTTTCAACCCAGCCAAGCAAGCCTTGTATGCCTTGTGAATTGTATGACTTTGTACAGCTCAATAAGAAAAATTGAGATAAATGACACCTTTCTCCGCTCCTATTTGAGCTTGTTTGCTTGCTTCAATAGAGTGTAATTTCTAAACATGAAATTGATTACAACTAGACTCTAGTTCAATTTTCCGTTGATTTGCTGAATTCCGATTTGTATCTGCAAACCATTGTGTTTTTCTTTGGTCGAGTGATTTCAAATTTTTAAATTCATTATTAAAGGCAACATCACTAGCTTTATTTACTAACCACCCCATGACTGTATGAATATATGAATGTAGTGCAGAACAAAGAGTGACATATGGCATGTGCTCAGCAACAAGAATTTGGTCCCATTGATTGGTTTTGATTCTCTGATTCATTCATAAATTATGTTTGAATATATCTATGTATCTGTATTGGAGCATGTCACATGCACGTCAAACTATGCATCCAGTAAGCAGTGAAATATGCAATTGAATGGAGTGAACCACAACTAATGTATCGACAAGAGATAATCAGTATCAACTTGGTATGCCACTAAAGGAGCAGATAACATCTCACAAAACTATTACAAATACATAATCAATACCTTACAATTAACTGTAACTTTATAACAGGATGAATTATGTTGGGGAAAATGGGGACAATGCACATTCATGGGATGTTGTTACATGTCATGGTGGTGGTTGAATTGAATAATGATTGAAGAACAGCACACTTCTGCTCATTAAAAAGAAATGAGTGAAAAGATTTTGATTTGATGCTTGAGAAATTTCAAACAAAGTCAAACAATCGATTCCACATCATCATCGCCACCTGACCTTTACCTTACATGTGTATGCAAGCAAGTGGGTTGTGTTGTAAGGACATGGAATAGATAGACAGAAATAAATAAATCAAGGATCTCTGTCTGTGAGGTGAGATGAGGTGGGTGATGGTGATAGACATCTGAATTTCATTCATTGAGTGACTAAGATTTCCACAGGGCATAAAAAATGGGAATGGAATTTCATCTTAGAACCAAGCCACGCCATACTGTCTGTCCAACTAAATATCCATCCATGTATTTCCTTCATTCAAATAGACTGCGGGTTACAATAAATATTTAATATTGTTTAAGTCTTAGATTAAAATGTGTCCGTGTGTGGGGAAGGATTTCATCTCCTTCGGCATCTTTAGACAATGTTTTACATATGCATAACGTGTCACACCCAACCAAACTAAGAATCAAATGTAATGCAATTCAATACCACAACTTTAATCATGAAGCAGAAAACGATTTTTCAATTCAATCAAATCGATACAACAATAAACAATCATCTCAACTGAACTCCTCGTGGCATATTTAGATTTGTAAAAATACCACACCACTTATTGAATAGTTTTGGTGTTGCATGGCACTTGATTTCAGCCTGTTCAATGCTGCATTGGATAAGAACACGGATTTAGTTAAATTAATGTTGTCAAAGAAATCGATTTTGGAATTTTTCACAATATACGAGTAATTCACGGAGAGCAAAAATTCGGATGATCTCAAAAATTTCATGCTTTGTGTTGTGTGTGACGCGGTCGGCATTGGACAAAACCAAGCGTCCTTTGATATACTTTACACGCCATATTTATCTTCTACATCCAAGTAAAATTGAAACATTGTAGCACCCAAGAAAAGCCCCACAATGCCACTGCAATATGAATATCGCTAGAACTGCTAGAAAAAATCTGACTCGAAAAACCACAGGATTTTCACTCGATTCTTCAGAACTGGTGGATAACAATTGTGAAAATGGCTCATTGTTCCCGGAATGGATTTGCACAGCATTTTGGGTGGTCGGACTTTTGGTATGCTTCTTAAATTTGTCAGCTTCACACTGTTTATCTAGGACTCGCATTTTGTTATGTTGACCTCATCATTATTGTTTGTTTAGGCTTTGGATTACCTGTTCTACGGCTTCATGATTCCTCTTTTGGCAATATTCATTGGAGGCAAATTTCTCTATTTCACTGGCATAAAAATTGGAGCAATTGGAGAAACTATGATGGCCGTGTTTGTCGTATTCTGCATTTTATCCGCAGTTTTCAAAGGACGACAAGAATCCTACTTTTGGAGACAATTCCTTGCAGGAGAAACCCATTTCAAGTGTATTTTAATGGTACGAAACTACGAACTTTAATATTTTTACAAATACTCCTGAATTGCAGTGTGCGTATGGTAAACATATATTTTGCAGATTAGAGATGCCGCTAATACCGCAACCATCGTGTACCTGGTCTACAAACTGATGCATACGCTTCAACAAGTAATCTATGATCAAGGTCTCTTGTCTCGGAATCTTCATGAAGGTGTTCTTTATGTCACTTTGTCCCCATACTTTGACGACAAAGCCCTGGAGGCGAGTATGAACATCAAGCCGACATACCGTGAAGATTATCGTAACCCATTCGAAGTGTTGGACAATTGGGCGGATGAGGATCCACTGTCAACACTGTTCGCATGGATTGGTACTTGGTTCTGGGGTCAAGGGTCTCCCCAATTAAATGTGTCGTATGAGGGATACGTCCAACTTGTGCGACTGAAGAATATGGCGATTCATGGGGCTGAATTGATTTTGTGTGTGGCTCAACTGACGGCAGCCATTACTAAATTGATGTACTTTACTTCGCTGTTCAATTACCAACGCGCAATGACCCTTTTCATCGAAATGCAACAGCGTGGAGATTTTTCAAACGGTGAAGAATTTGAAGAGATTGAGGAGGTTGGCGAGACTGATCGTGAGCCTGACGCTGGAAATCAAATTGAGACGGTCCAAGTCTACCAGAATGCAAAGAGCAGTAAGCTATCTCACTTGTTTATTGGTCCAATTATGTGAAAAAATTCGATGATTATTTCATAACTTTGTTTCAGCAAATTTTCCACGACCAAATTTCGATGTCGCACCAAATAAACATATGAATACCGTTGGAACAAGATCATAATTTTAGAAAACATTCTTCTATGTGCGTATATGTATAACATTTCAACTGACTTTATTCCTGTCAGCATATTATGTGATAAATCCTACAACTTAATACACCTGAATTAAATAAAAAATACATTTTGAACACGAAAAAATACCTCTCATGAATGAAGAATTATCAAATTACTGCATTATTACTAGATTTACTCATGCAAATGTGAAAAAATTCCGAGACGGAAGTAATAATATTATTGTCATTCGCGTGCAACCCATTAAATCCCGTGACAAATGCCACAATAATAATAATTATCATAAAAACTCCAACCATGGTACATTTATCCATTCCAGTATGTTCCCTGTCTCATTTGTGTAATGGGCTTTTTACATAATAGTATGATGATGGTATTCAATTCAGCACGACAAAAAGTCGGAAACCAAACCACCAAGAAAAGAAATAGGCTTTTTCTTCAGTTCCCTGAAAACGATATCTCATTACACTGCATGGCATGATCATCAAAAACTTTTCACTTTTATTCCCCAACCCATTCCCATTCTAAGAGAAGAAAAAGTTTTCCACAAAGTCACAGTTTGTTAACTGTAGTACAACTCCCCGTGAATCCAAAACTGAAGGAGAGAACTTCAAGCAAGGATCCATAGATGTGTTTTCATCGTCGGCGATAAATGGACAACCGCACACCGACTGCAGAGCTATTAAATAAATTACGCCATTAGACTAGACTATGTGGCATTGACTAAATTACAGGACATTGTATTTAGAAAGAGGACGAAATATATTGCCATCCATTGCTTTCCTGCCTTCACAGTTAACAACAATAAGCAACAACGAATGAAATGTGCACTTATGAATCCGCGTAAGTCCAATAAAAACTTTAGTTTTGTAGAAGGAGAGGAAAGTAAAAAAAAGTCTCAATGAGACCGCACAACATTTTGCATGGGCATTACACATTACTGAATGTGAGTGGACATTAGTATAAATTACCTTTACATGTTGTCGCACATATTATTTTTCAAAGTAGGCATCAACATGATCCAGTATTTTTGGCCGGAATTCAATATTGATACTAAATTTTTAGTCCAACCACCAACCCTCGATGTAAGGTGCTTCGTATTAGGATTTTTATTGTAAAAAAGTTGGAGGATTTAATTTGAAAAGGAATAAGAGTTTAATGGGTTAAAAAATTATTAAAATATTTTTCATTGCAGAATAGAAATACTTATTTATTTCGGACGTGTTCGAATAATGTCAAGTTGATGATGTGTGAATGGGTGTAATAAAGATGTTAATAGTTAATCCGCACTCTAATTCTAATCACATCACGTACTTACGGGCAATCCTTTCCCTCACCACAAATATGTCCTCAACCCTTTTAAAACCTCAGTCTCACTCAAAAGAGCTGGAATGGATTTAATGTTCCAGTCCGGAGGAAAGATTGCTTAATAACATATTTATGTACCCTGTTTTACTCGAATCCTACTTGAAACATAACTTACGTAACACTAACGAAGTCACTAAACCAAAGTGGAAAAGTGCAGTTAAACATGAATTATAGGCCTTTTAGAATTTCTTATGGGCATAAAGTTTACGCCCAATTTGCTCTAAAACTTGGAAACGGTGAAGAGCTGTTAAAAAAATTGAGAATTTTTTGCACCAGGTAGAACAAAGATAAAATTGAAAGTTCCAATAGCATGTGCTTGGTAGTCATCAGATAACCTTGGACTCTGACAAAGGTCCACAATTTTGGCATGCCTTATTCAATCCTCGTGGCTCTATGTAAGTACATTTTACCTTGTGATGCCCACTTTCATACATTTTGCATTTTGCAGTCGGTCAGAGACTTACACAAGGCAAGTAAGTGCACAACCATTGATTCACAGTTCATAATGCATTTAAGCAGAACAAGGGAAGGGGTGAGATACAATGTAGCTACAAAATAACATGATAAGAGCTCTATTTTATTTTATTGCATCGATTCCCTTTGGCCCTTGTCATGCTCTGCTCTGCCCTGCTC
>JAAXNX010002865.1:0-12126 GCA_036491905.1 Folsomia manolachei
GTTGAGAATTGTGATGTTAAGGAGCATGCGACTCCATTTTTCGTATAAAAGGGGTGCGATGTGATGGTTCACACGTTTTAGAATTTGATGCTGAAGGGAAAGTTGTAAAAGTTAATTGGGAGGGATGCATTCACATTGACGAATTGATTGAGTATGATGGGGACGGGAAAATGATGTAGAGAGTCAGTGGAGGAATGAGATGTGTTACGACTAGTTTTTCTGTTATTTGATTTTGTGCTACCCGTTTTTTTTGCAACTTGACTTATTTGTTTGTTATATTTAATGAATTACCAATAAAATGTTATCTTACTTCAAGACGAACTTTAAACTTACTGCAATTTTCCCAATGGATCTATAATGATCTGCCCAAGCCTGACTGTAATCTCCTCCATTTTGTCCAGCTCCTGGTGCCGATGGATTGCTGGCAGATGCGGGAGTACTGTCAACACCCGGTGGTCCTGCGGATGACCCATTTCCATTGCTTCCACCATTCTGTGACTGTTTCATTTGTTTTTCGAGCATATCTGCTTGTTGATGTTGTCCCTGTGCTCTCAAGTATTCAATCCATTGTTGAGTGTAGTCTGCTTGGCCAGCAGCGGCAGCAGCTCCACCGGAAGGAACAGCTTGGGCTTGGTTGTAGTATTGTGCGTAATAAGCTGCCCATTGTGCCTGAGCGTCTAAAAATTTAAATGATTGAGTTAAGTTTTGGAATCCAGATATTGCACTGCGACACTAATTATTTTATATTACCTCCACCACCACCAGCAGCCGGACCAGGTTGACCGCCTTGTTGACCTTGTTGACCACCCCATTGATTACCGCCGTATTGACCGCCTCCGCCATTACCTCCACCCCAGCCTTGTTGACCTCCACCTCCTCCATAGGAGTCTGACTGCCCATGCTGTAAATAAAATCACAATTGTTGATCTACAAATTACCAACTTAAAATCAGAATATGTCACCTTAGGTGGCAAAGTGTTGACCTTTTCCATGATGAGTGACTTTGCATGTTCTGGAATAAATGTGCATGAAGATTAGTATTTACGCATATAAAGTAAGAGATAAGTCGGTTCCGGTTGGTCCTCAGAACCGCGCTTACCAATCTGTTGACGAGTTCCTCGGATGGAGAAAATTCTCTCAGGTCCATCCTGTGGTCCGTTGCGATCAATTTCACTATAATTAAAGTTATTTATATTGTATTATTATACATTTCATCGTAATAAATTCTGTTTAATTACCAATGAGCTCCAGACTGTTGGTTAATAGATCGAATGGTTTCTCCACCCTTTCCAATTACCATTCCAACACGATTCACAGGAACATGAAGACGATCTTCGTCTCCATCCCCTCGTCGTTGTTGATGTCCTCCAGGGCCACCCCAACCACCGCCCCCATTATCTCGTCCACCACCACCACCTCCGCCTCCACGGGAAGGAGGGCCATGAAGAGCGGTTTCAACCAATTCTTCAATTTTCAGTTGTGCCAATCTTAGCTGATCAGGTTTCCCAGTAATAATCGCCAATTGTTCATCCATATCTCCTAAGCTTTGATTAACAGGGTCAAACTGCACTTTTGCTCCGGTATCTTGCTGAATCTTTTTAATCATTTCTCCACCCTTGCCTTTTGGATAAAAAAAAAGGAATGTAAGCTTCGTCGCTTGAATAAATTACTAATTATTAGGTCGACAAAAACATACCAATGATTAATCCGACTGAAATTTTTGGAACAGGAAATTTCATAGTTTCCAAAGATCCAAAACCTAGCCCCGACCTGCCTCCTCCTCCTGGACCACCACCTCCACGCCCCATTCCACCCATACCTCCGCCCATGCCCATGCCTCCATGATCGTGGTCGCCATATTCACTTTTAGGATGTTTGAAAAAGTCGTTTTTCGGTGGGGTATCATTAATCAAATCCATAACTAGCTGCCTGGCATGCTGCGATCGAAAATAGTTAATGTTTAGTTGAATTTTACTTTGAATAAATGAACAATTAAATAATTTTCGTAATCAATTACCTCCACCAAGTCAGGTTCTCCAACAATTCGTAACGGCTTGTCACACTCCTCAAACATGTTCTCTTGTAAGATAAACATTTTGGTTCCGGATTTATCCTGTAGATTTCTAATAGTTTCTCCCCCTTTTCCAATAACCAACCCAACTTTGGCCCCAGGAATGGTCATTTCAACAGAAGTGGTTCCAGGGCCTGGAATTATAAACAGTGGCTTAGTTTATTTAAAGTATTTGGTATTAATTAAATTAAATAAAAATTATTAAAAATTTAATACCTCCACTCATAGCTGCCAAATTTGGTTTCGTTGCCCCCAAACCAGGGCGTCCCGGTCCTTCGTGACTTTTACTATTTACGATGTCCATGATCAAGTCCTTTGCTTTCCTGAAACAAGGCACACATACACAATCAAAATAAATTCAGTTAGCTAGCCCAGATTTTAGTCAATATTTGACTAACTCGATAGATTCTTTAGTCCCCTGCAGATAACAAGGACGATCCTTTTGTCCAGCACTATCAGGAGCGACTTGAACTTTACAACCAGTTTCCGCCTGAATTCTAGAAACTTGTTCGCCCCCTCGTCCAATTACTGTAAAAATGAATACACAATAATTCAAACACTTTCATCAATTTCGCACATTATAAGATTAAAATTTATTCGTTACTATACTTACTAAGGCCCACAAGTCCATCAGGAATCCTAACTTCCTCCATACAAGCCTTCCCACTGCCAGTGATACCCATTCCCACGGGGAAAGTAAAGTTTCCCACGGCACCCCCACCGCCGCCTCCTCCTCCACCTTTCATAGCGGCTAGTTGAGCGCCGAAAGGATCGTTTAATGATGCCATGCGCTTGTTGTCAGGTTCTATAAGCACACAAAAAGAAAGCAATCTTAGAGAAAAGAACCTTAGATAAGAAAAAATAGCTACGCCTTGGTTTCAATTCTTAGTAAATTAAATGTCACGAGGGCTACTATCAAATTCCACTCATTGAACGAAGTGGTATTAGCGATTCCTCTTATTATTCTTGGAAGTTTACAGAACTTTACGACATGGTGTCGCAGAGTAAATGAACTCAACTTCCATCCCCATATTTTTAGCTTATCCACCACTTACCCGAGTCGTTAGATCCAATAGAGCTTGCGGGACGTTTCAGACCATAAGATTGCGATGGTGGGGATCCTCCTCCAGCTGGGGGAGGTCCAGACGACCCTAATTTTGCTGCACAGCTGTAAAATGAATAAGTTGCATTATTCCGTAATTAATAGTGTAGCTTATGATAAGCTGCTTATCCAATACTTACCTGTCTCGCCCTTGCTAATGCATCGGCAAATGCAGTTGTCGAAAGACTCGGTGCGTCGCTCATTGTTTGGGTAAAACGAATTTGAAAACTCTTCGACTCTTGTTTATTGATCTAAAATAAAAACACAACAATAAACGACCGGCGAAGACGAGCTAATCCCGATAACACACAAAACTTACCTTAATATTTCCTGAGGTAGGGATTTGGATATTTTAAATATTTAATTAATATTTTGTACACTATCTCTCAATTCCTAAGTCCAAGATGATTGAACTCACAAACAAGGAATGAGTGTGGATTTGGTAGGGTTCGGCATTTTAAGAGTTTGTTTGTCGGTAGATGGCCAATACAATCCTTTCACAAAGGATGATCATCTTCCAAAAGAAAGATGCATTAAAAAAAATTCAATCCTTTTTTCGAAATTTCGAGAATGCAGGATAAGACAAAATTAAAGTCAAATTATTTTTAATGCGTCGAAAATTTAAGACATCTTAATGTAATCACGCTAGTCTTTATTTGCAGGCCGTCTTATAATTAGATCAATCTAAAATTATGGACATTCAGACAATTACTATTTGTCAATTACTGAGATTATAGTTTGTACTGATTTATAAATAACCTAAAAAAAGATCTTATCAATTTTTCTATTGGGTGAAATTGAGCCGTACCAGAGTCCGATAAGATCACTATTTCTCTCATTTCATGCGACTAGAGAATTATGAACAAAAATTAAATCATTCGCCCAATTACGGATAGGATCCACCACTTCCCCATAAACTCGATAACCCTTTCCTGTCATGAGTCGTCTTAATCCTTCTCGTCTGAAAAGTAAAATTTTTCAAAAATCATACAAAAATATGTCAAAAATTATGACATGTCAAACGTTTACCCTCCAGGCGCATGAAGAAACTCGACGGAAAGAACCTTAATCCTTATCTTGTTAAAGGGAATAGTTTCTAAAACACTAATTTCCGCCCCTTCCACATCCAAACTGAAATAATCCACTTCCGTTACGTTCAGGGCGGATAACAGAGAAAATAGTGGAAAGCACTGAACTAGCGTTGTCGACGTCATCTTGGTCGGAGGTGGATGTAAACTGGGGCTTTTATTATTTTTACTCTTATTACTTTTGACCTCCTCTCCTTGGACGAGTATCCTGCCACGATTGAAGGCTTGTTCGTATAGGACCTAAAAAAAATGCGTAATTTAGTCACAACCACCTTATCATCTGGTGTCAGTTGGTTATCGTGTAAATACTTGATGTGGCTCCTTTTTTGTCGCGAGGCACGCCGGAGAAGACCAGGCTTTTCTGTGTTTTTCTTGAAGTAGGGCGAAATTCTTGGGATCACCTTCAATTAAAAGGCCCTACAGTATAAAAATTTCTTGTGGTCAATTCAACTTTACTTATCAATGATTAGTTATCTAATGATAAGTCTATGTCTCCTTCCTTACCCTCCAGCCAAACCGTCTCTCCAGCATCAACGTGTTTGACCTCAGTTCTCCATCTAGGGCCCCACATTCCACAAAATATCCCCCTCTGGCATAATTCAGAGCTCTCAGCACCATTTTGGCTTGACCCATGGACGTATCTCCAGCCCTCGGGGAGAGGGACAGATTGTAAGGCTGACTCTCCGGGGAGGGAGGGAAGACATAGTTTTGGCGAATGAAGGTCAACAGACGAGGGTCATCCTGGGCTAGGGGTCCCTTCACGACTTCCTCTAATGGGATGCCGGAGCACTCTTTGGACAATTCTGGTAATTGAACGACATAGAAAATGACGTGACGCCATTATTTTTTTGCATGCAAATAAGTCTGAAATGTACCATTTAGCTGAGACACCGTCATCTTAAGGAACTTTGAACCGAGGGGTGATTGGTAGTTGAAGTTTGGGAATTGTCCTCGAAGAAGAACATTGTGATAGAAGCCTACACCAAACAGGAAACCGGCCACGGTACAAAATAGGGCGGTGTGGGACTTCATTTAATTTGGGACAAGGAAGAATAATGCAAATCTTGTAAATGACACTGGACTATTTTTAAATTATGGGTTTTTAATTAGTGGTAATGAGCAGTTATGAATTGGTAAGGACAGAATTGGAAAGCAATGATAATGCCATGTTAATTAATAGTTTTATTAGTGCCGACTTAATTATTTGCTTTCCTTGAATTTAAACTTGATCATGTTTATTTGAAATGTTCTTTTTTATCTCAGAAACCTATAACATTTCTCCTCGGGTGAAAGTTTCCCGTAAAACCGGAACATTGCCTCGGTTCGGTCATGCCGCATGGAAAATATCGACCCAAAAATTGGAAGGGACTGAAAATATCAAAGTGAGCATGTTATGCATTTGTAACTTTCCAGTCTAGTCACAGTTCTGGCGAATTGTGTGTTTCAAATTTAGTTCATTGTTATTTGAGCCTTTGTTGTAAACTCGCAATTAGATACAATATAGAACAGATCTATCTATTCAGACACAATTATATTTATTGTACAGTCAAGTTGGAAGTAGGTCATTAGTATCACGGTACGGCGCACCTTATTAATGCAAAGCTGCATTAAAATCGAGATATGCAAAAAGTACATTAAAGGATACTCTTTATTTGACTCCATTTACATTTTAACTGGAATTCACTTTATCATAAGTAACGTAATAGTAGCCAGACCTATTATACGAACTGAGCCATGCATACATATTAATTTTCAGTCAGATACATATCCATAATTTTTAATCACTTTATACAAACTATTCAATTACAGATATGTCTGTCTAATCAATGTTCATCAGTGGAAAGTGGACAAATTTTACAACTTATTGTTAGTCAATGTAGAAAACAATGTAGAAAACCTTGAGGTTTGGTTTGGACATTTAGCAAAAAATCTATAGTAAAAACGGTGGGTGTCATACTTGGCGAAAGTAGTCATGATGACATGCTAAACCACGTTTGTCCTGTCCTACAGTGAATCGCCAATCGGACAAAGTGATCCAACTAAGTTCTAATACCCGGGTATACAAACTCCCGAATTTAAAATCAGGCAGTACTGTTTAAGTAGGCAATTTGTGTGTGTATTTATTCCACTTTTTGCAAAACTGTCAGATATTTTACGAATCATGGGCGTGGGAGTAAACGGTAGTTCTACTACTTTCGAAGTTTGTCCAGAAAGTCCTCGAGTACTTTCCATTCAAAGCCATGTCGTATCTGGATACGTAGGGAATAAATGTGCAGTATTTCCATTACAGGTATCAAATCATGATAAGCCACTTACTTATAACTTAAGAAACAAAGTTTGACTTACTTGCTAAATGAGAACTTTCTTCTTAACACAGGCTTTGGGATTCGAAGTAGACTTTATAAATTCGGTGCAATTCTCCAATCACACCGGATACGGGCAGTGGAAGGGCCAAGTATTGACGGATAAGGATTTAGGTATGGATAAGTACATATATGACAATTACATAACTGAGTATGGATTTGATTGATAACCATAATTCCTGTACCTTTTCTTAGATGACTTGTACGTCGGTCTAGGTGACAATGATCTCGTGAGTTACACCCACCTCCTGACGGGATATGTTGGATCGGTTTCCTTTCTCCAAAAGATACAAAGCGTGGTGGGATCCATTAAAGAAAAAATTCCAAATTGCGTTTATTGTAAGTGTGTCACTAATTGAGACATTCAAATCTTCGTGAAGCAATGAATTTCAAGCATTTCTTTAAATTACAGTGTGCGACCCAGTTCTGGGAGATAATGGCCATTTCTACGTGCCCAAAGAACTCATTCCAATTTATACCAGGGACGTTCTTCCCTTAGCTGATATAACCACGCCAAACACCTTTGAACTGGAGTAAGTTCATATCAAACAAATCTTTTTTTTAAATATTTGCTTGATAACACTTAATTCTAATTAATACAGACTCTTAAGCGGAATGAAGATTAACAACGAGTGCGATGCACTAGTGGCCATGAATAAGATTCATGACTTGGGCGTAAAAATCGTGGTCCTTTCCAGTTTGGATGACACCGGACCAGAGTTGGTCACCTATGTGTCGGAAAGATCTGGTAAATTTTGTGCTGATAACATCCATTTCTAAATTACTATCCTAATATTTTAAAACATTACATTTTTGCTTCCTGCAGAAAACAGGAGTCGACGCGTATGGAAAACCAATTCTCCCCGACTTGATGGCATCTTTACCGGAACTGGCGACTTGTTTGCGGCCCTATTTCTTGGATGGTATTATAAATTGGGGCCTGCAAATCTTCCCCAAGTGCTAAAAACGACTTTGGCCACGTGAGTTTATCGATCTTCTTACGATCTTGAATAATTAATAAAATTTAATTTTTTTATTTAAACTAATTTTTAGAATGCAAGTAGTTCTTCAAAGGACAAAAGAATACACCGAATCCCACCCCTCAAAGGTCACCACAAACCCGTCTGGGACTCCACGACCTAAAGAACTACGCCTCATCCAAAGTTTGGACGTTATCACGAGTCCACCACTGGATAACCATGTCGTGGTCGAAGTAGAGGTTCCTACGAGTGCAGAATAGTTATATTAGTAAAACCAATTTAGTTCTCTAAATATAATTAGTCCGAGTCCAATAATGCATGAAGCTGAAAAGAATTCGAGACTGTAGTAGATGGAACAGTAGTTTAGACAATGCTTAGATTTTATAGTTTGATAAACTAACAAAGTGCCACCAATCCTTTACAAATTGATGTGACGATTTCTGACAAATAATTGACCCAAGGTGCGCAGAAGATACAGATCTTCAGATAAGCTCCTTAATTTTAAGTATTATACACCGTTTGAAAAAATGCAGACTAATATCATCACAGACTCAGGTGACCTGAGTTAGGTCGTGTTTCGAAACATTTCCATTATTTCTAATTTAAATCAAGTTTAGCTTATCTATGCAATTTTGTTATTGTGACCAATCGCAAACGTTGTCTTCCATGTTAGAATTACGAAATGATTACTGATGCGTGCGTAGTGCACTATAATACCAATTGATAATAAATAAATGTCCGTAATTACAAACAAACATTTCTTGAAACATTTCTCGTCCTTTGTTTCAGTTGTTCTTTCATACATTTTGGAAAATTTTGATAAAAGTGCTATTTCAAATCTATTTTATGATTTTGACAATTCGCAATATTTTTCAGAATCTCTGATTTGATCTACCAAAATACTGGTCAACATGCATTTATGACCAACAACGTTTTGCAAATTATTTTACCCTGTTGCATGAGTGATTTCTGGTGCAAGCAGACACGAGAAATATTCGTCATTCAGTTTCCAGCTCCATCCCGTCCGGACCTCAACTTGCTCTCCAGCTGGAATTGTGGATTTAATTTTCCGAACTTTTTCTAAAATCGAAACCTACACACTCACTCGGGTGACAACCTTTTATTCACTGACATATTATAATACTTATTACAAAGGTCTAGGAACCATCACTTTATTTCTATTTTTGATTTATTTATAGCTTCATCTTTTAAATTAAGTCAGTACCCTCCTACCGCGACCGTCACTTAACGTTGGACCTACAAATTCGTCATTCTTCGTGACAAGGTAAGTAATTTAATATTTTAATTAGTGTAACTTATCCATTAATGATTAACGTGTGTTCTTTGTGCTCAGTCTGACGTCTTATCAGATTTGAAAATTGATTACGGACCTGTAACTCACGACTCTTAATTGCTTGCAAACAGGTGTCACTCATCAGATCTAAGAGGACTTCAAAAGATTAAGACTGCAATGGAAGGCTACAAGTACAAGCCATCTGGACCAATGTCTGCACCACCGCGACATTTTACTCCAAGAAGACCTTACCAAGCTGTGCCTCCTCCACAAGGCTGTTATGACCCCCGGCAAGGTTCTCCGCAACATCAGGGCCAAATTCGACCCCAGCCACCATTTGGATCGGGCGGATACAGAGGTAATGCTCGAATTCCACGCCATTTGCGTCCGGAAGCGCCTCTTAATCCCGTGGATTTGACGCACCGAGTGGTGATTCCGCCGCCGAAGGAGTTTGTTTGTGGTAAGTTGAATTAAAATTTCATCGGCAGTTTTGGACTTGGCAAGTTTAACTGTAAATTCAATTCGATTTCATCAATTTTCAGATCCGGATTGCATTTGCGAGCGTAAAGTGAGGTACCTCCTTTGTTCGGGATGTGGTAAGATATCTTTTATCTTATTGAATTAGCAGCCGTCAATTTAAAAAATACTTTACAGGATTTCTGGAAGATACCGGAAAAACCCGAAAGCGGCGCAAGTGCCGGGTTCACCCCAAGGTTGGTAAACTTGTTTTCAGGGATGATTTATTCATAAGCTAACTTCTAAGATGTCAAACTAATTTTACTTTTGGTTCCAGCATATTACTTACACCGATTTGGAAGAGTGTCCTTCATGTCAAGGGGATCTAGAGGAACATTAAATTCCGGATGAAGCTATCAGTCGTTCCATTCCAATATTTCCAATGCAAGATAACATAATTCAAATCAACAGAACCGAGGCGTCTAACTTCTAACCCTTCTTCAACATCAATATGAAACAAAGCAGGTCTACATTTGCAATGCCTTTGTTTTCTTATTCAGGTTAATACATTAATTCTTCTTTCCGACGGTGTCCGACATTTCGGCAGCTTTATATTATAATTAACTAAAAAATGTATTCAATACATTCATTGTTTGCATAATTTGTCTTTGAGCTATAACTGTTTCACTTGTAGTGAAATGCTGTAATTAATTAGGAAACGCTAGTTCACTGAAGTTTTGATAAGCTACTCATTTTGTTATCCTGGTTGTCGGAATGCTTTATTTTTGAACAATAATAAAATGAACTGCATTTAGATAAATTCGGAAAATGTTCTATTCATTCATTTGATAACACCTTAACTTATACTTCGATAAGTATCATTCAACCCCGATCTTGTTCAGGGAACCAAATAAATAGGATTGCCGACATCGGAAAAGATTTCAAATTCCAAGTTTTTTTTCGAAAATACACAATTTCCAGTTTTAATTGTGTCGTTATCTTGATTCGACAATTATGGCGACCCCACAACCCGCCGCTGCCGACCTTTTCGACTTTGACAGTAAGATAATACGTACACTTATCAAAAGAACGAATATTTCCAGTATTTTTTGTGTACTGATAATGAATCTTTAATTACTGATTAATTTCATTCTTAGGCAAAGAGCCCTGGGCACCCGACACATTTATGTTGGTGCCTCTTGAAGCAACTCAAGTTCTTGTTCCAGAACACGCCGCGATCCTAGGAGCACAAGCCTTCCTAAAAATTGCTCGCCTTCCGTTCCGAGTTCGAGAATGTTACAACGCGGCCGATATCAGTCCTAACGGTATGATAACCACTTATCTGACCCTCCTAATGTGACACTTTAAGTAATAAATGCCAATGCCACTATTCACAGGAAAACTGCCCGTAATCAAGTGCGGCGCTTATGTCGTCTCTGAATTGGAAGGAATCGTCCAGCTCGCACAAGCCAAGGGAATCAGTGTGACGGAATATTTGAATGCTGCGGAAAGAGCGGATTTAAGGGCGTACATGTCCCTGGTCCACAACGTACTGGGAAATGCTCTTCTCTACTTTACCTGGCTGGATGATGAAGCCTTCAACAATTACACGAAACAGAGGGTGGGGTCGCCGTATAATCTTCCGCTAAGAAAACTTTTACCGTGGACTCTGAGGCGAAAATTCAGGGCGCAGTTGAATGCTTTGAAATGGGGTTATCGAAGTGCGGAGGAAGTTTATCGGGAAGGTAATCTTAAATTTTAAGTATGCTAATAATAATTATTGATTGATTAGTAATTAAAATGTTTTGGTTATGTGCATTACAGTTGAAACGTGTCTTCTCGCTTTGAGTGAACGTCTTGGAGAATCGGAATACTTTTTTGGAACATCACCCACAGAGTTGGACGCCCTTGTTTTTGGATATCTCTTCACAATGCTGACCCATCCGCTTCATAATTGTTCTCAGGTTCCAAATATGATCAAACACTATCCAAATCTTACCAAGTTTTGCAGACGGATTGAACAAGACTTTTTTGAAGAGCCAAAACATGAATGATGGAGGTGAATGTTGGAATGACGACTTCTAAGTTCAATTATCATGCTGCTAGTCCACTTAAACTTTGCATTGTCCAAATTGTAGAAAGTAAGAACAACCATATTCCAAGCACTTTATTAGTAGAATACCGTAGTATTATGCAAAATGGCCGTCGAATAAAATACTACAATCCAAATAGTAGTGTGGTACAATCAAAAAATTCTATATTTTTTGTCATTCATTTTAAGTCCCGTTCCAATTTTATGTAACTTTTCGCTTAGCCTTGGGAAATAATGACCAAGGATCCGGAATATAATTAGTCTCTTGATAACGAAACCCTTCACACATAAATTCCATTACTGCCCTCGCCACAAAGAGGATGAACTGTCCTACCATTGCGAACTTGACCATTGTGATATACGGACTGGAAGACCCTGTCGTCACGAACTGTACAGCATATCCATACATGGCTAGCAGTACTGTGATAAATTGGAATATTATAACAAATCCAGGAAACGCTATCGTGGAGAGATGCGGTATTTCGAAATAAGTCACGGCCAACAAGTCCCACAAGAAGATTATTGTAAAGGGGAGGATGGAAATGTAGCAGATTCGAATACAAGTCAAATGTGGCGACACTGCGTTATGCGATACGAATACATCCTTCTCCGCGATGTAGTCTCGAATTCGACTGAGTATAGTGTCCTGTAAATTAGGTCATTATTAAAGCATGACCAAA
>JAAXNX010002866.1:0-12123 GCA_036491905.1 Folsomia manolachei
GACCGGGAACCATTGCCGAGTTGTGTTATATCTCTGGACATTGGAAGTCGAGGGAGTGGTTACTCCTACTGGGTCAAGGATGAAGACGATTGCGTACGAATTGGACATGTTGACTCGGGTGAGTAATATTTTTTACCAGATTTAAAACAATTCAACTAATTTTTGTAAATTCAAATATAGGTTCCCCATGCCCTAAAACCCACAAAATTCCTTCATGGGTCTCCGTTGATGATCTTTACATAGATGGAGAGGATGAAGAAAATAAAAATTCAGGGTCTTCTCCAGCATTTGGTTATCATGCTCTTAATCGTTTTATGTCTGAACAAACACAGTCACATCTATTTTGGAAATGGAGAGAGAATTTTAATGAAGGCTCCACATTTCCTTATACCCTCGAGTCCAAAGCAAATGAAGAAGAGTTGCAATTTACAATGAAATCTGCAATAAAGCATTATGGCAAAATATCATTGGATCAAATTGCGTCGAAACGAATAGGTAAAGTTAATTCTGGGGCGTGTTTCTTTGCTTGTGTTTAATTTAATATGCAACTAGACTTTTGACAAAGAACAGGAAGTTTATTCAAGAAGACAATGAATTTACTCTGTCATTCTTTTTTGCAAGAGCAACATAAATTTTTAAAGATTTCGAGGGATGAGATGAACTTACTTCTTGATGCCCTAAATTATTACCAAAAATCACCAATTTTCAGGTAACACTTTGGGGAAAACTATCTTTGCAATTGCCATTCCGTCAAATTTTGATCACCGAGCGAGACAAATTGTACGAGATGCTGCCATTTCGGTAAGTTGCATACTTGCACATTGATTTATGACAATTTTTACAAAAGCGGCTTCTAATTCAAGTTTACCTATGACACTGGAGATGAGTATGCAATAGATATGCAATTAGTCTTTCCTACTAATTGGCAAATTGTGGTATTTACATAAGTTTGAATTGTGTCTTGCAGTATTCATAGAATAAAACATGAGGGAGTTTAGTTAATATAATGTTCAAAAACTACATTTTGTGTTTTCTGCCAACGTGTGCTACCCAACGTGGTGTCAGTGTCGTGGATATAAATATTTATATTGATTTACTTATTATCGATGAGATTAGCAGACATGAATTTGCTTGTGTGTTGCACTTTTACATACTATTATACCTGAATTCTTGTGACTTCAATTCAAAATGCATTATGTCTACTAACTTTGTAATTCTAATATTTTTCGTATCATGTGTTCATTCTATTTTCAGACGGGTCTTGTGTCCAAGAAGGATGCTCTTGCTTTAGTTGAGGATCCCTGTGCTGCTGGAATTTTTGCTTATCATGCCATTAAACACAAAATTGCCAAGATGAATAATATTGGTTAGTTTAATATGATTTAATACTGATTAAATATATGACCAACATTGGCAGTAATTTTATTATAAAATTCATTCCATGTCTGACAGGAACATCTTTTCTGTCCGTGGACATTGGTGGAGTTTACGTGCACTCCAGTGGATATGACTATCATGAAGGAAAACTGCATCAAGTTTTAATTCCAAGCAGTCAACCGATTTCTGACAGTACATTGTCATAAATTTTTTCTAGAAAAGGAATTTTTAGTTTCCTGATTGAAGTGTTAATCATTGTTGCAGATCCTGAATCGTTGTTTGAACTTGAATTAAATGGAATATTCACACCATCCTTTATATTAAACTACCAAACCAAATATAAGGCTGGTTGGCTGAAACTGATGACTGAATTTGACCAATGCAAAAATTTATATGATCCCATTCAACGAGGAAGCTACTATGTTTTTATTCCATCCAGTTTTGTTGGTAAGATTTTGAGCCAAATACTTTGTACATGAAATTCATTCTAATTATTGTTTTTTGCAGACCATTTTCGCCGATTTACTAGCATGGAGGTAGAAGACGCCTTGGAATCAACAGATTTTACCTGGAGCAGGGTTGGTGCCTTGGGAGTACCGTACTGGAAAATGGAGAGATTTTTACAACCAATGATGGACTTTGTAAAAAGTCACATAATCAACATTGTTAAAAGTCGGACCTATGAATTTCTCGTGCTAACGGGTGGAAGATCGGGCAGTCGACAGTTGGTCGACTATTTAAAAAATGCTGTGCGTGATTTTTCGATAGACGTTGCCGTACCAAAGGTAAGTAGGTGGATAAGATTACTGGTCGGATCGTGACGGATCAATCAAAGCAGGCTACTGATTTATTGCAATATTTCTTTGATAGGAATACAACGCCGCAGTATTACAAGGATGCACAATCTCATTAACAAACCTGGCACCAAGACTGATAATAAAATCCCCGTTTAGCATCGGTGTCGGTGTGATGACGCCCTTCATTGAGCATCAACATCCGGAAGGTAACTATTTTTTATTTCGATAAACAGCTCGATGGATCCAGTATCAACTCTTTACAGTCGAAATTACAACTTTCTACTAAATACGTGTATCACGATACGTGATACACGACACGATCAAGTAAATTCGAAGATTGTGGTTCAGGAGCAATCTAGTCAAATTACAGCAATTGTTTTCTGACTGATTTGATTGCTCCGAATTTTAAAATCCTTAAAATCTTTTAAATCAAAGCTCAATTACCAAAAACTGTTACAATACAAGTCTCTAATAAAATATTTTTTTTATGTTTTTCTGCAGAAAAGCGAGTAAAACGGGATGGGAAATCATGGGTAAAATTAAGATGGGAAACTGTGGCGTTGAGATGATATTTAAAATGAGACAATCCGTATATAACACAAATGCGGTGGTAATATATACTTTTATAACATAAAATCGAAATAATACAATAATAGTAGATTAGTAATTGGTCCGAATCACTGCAAAAAGTGCTATAACCTAACCAAACATAAAACCAAAGAAATTGAATCGATTCAAAAATAAATTATCCTACAATGCAACAAAACCGGTAAAAAATCTGTAGTTAATTTTAAATTCTAATTCATATACTTTAAAACTATTGGAGCGGTCCAAAATTTAGAAGGAGTTACGGGTTCAATTCATCGTATTTTGCCTTCATGTCAGGCTTAGATTGAAAGAACGAGTCTGGAGGATTAGGGTATTCTTTGACGAGCTCGTTATCGGTTCTGATTTTTTTCCACGTTTTTTAATCGATTCAACTTCGTTATTTTTGTTATTTTCTAATTACGTTTTGTATTACTCCGGATCAATCAATATTGAATGATAATTGGATGATAATTTATTTTTGAAATCGATTCAATCTCCTTCTGTTATAAAAGTATTATATTCTACCGAATTGGTGTTATACACGGATTGTCTCATTTTCAAAATCATCTGCAAAAAACACAAATTATTACATCCACAGTGTGCGGATGTTTGGGATTCACTCATATTCAAGGGGCAAGAATTGGAGATGAATAACGTTGTGTTAAGAAGAAGCTATGTTGGGGCTCAACCAGGTCAAAGTTTACTACCACCTCCCATTATTCCAATCCTCGGGAGAGCCCAAGGTGACCTTTGATTATTTTTTAGCTTGATTTAATTTTTTTGATTGGATAAAAATACGTGAGACAAAGTAAACATAAACTAAATGACTTCATTTACTTTGCAGTTTGTCACGGAGGAGTCAGTCAGAAAATGTTGTGAATTCAAGTTCAACTCGGATCAAAGGGCATGGCAGGAAGTTGAATTAATCATTAAATGTCGACCAAGTGAACTTTTGATCATGGCTGTAGATGATGGCGTCACGAAAAATGTTGTAGTTCTCGATTTTGCAGTTTAAGTTATTAATGACTATTGAGAGAAAATCGTGTTTTTTAGCTTCAGGATTTTTTCATTCTTGTCTAACACTGTCAAATGTGTCAAATGTCGGATTTTATAAAATTAACAAAACTAAATAATTTCAGTAGAAAGAATGAGAAGTGTCAACCTAGTAAATTGCAAATCAACTAAAATCATGACAGTATTAATGCCGAATTTTTAAATGTTTCAAATACTAATAAAACATTTTAACTTTTTTAGTAGACATGTGTAGTTTAAAATTAACTCTACTTCTAATCTATTTATTTCGTTAAGTTGAAGTGCAATACTTACTTCCTACCAAATTGTATTGATGCTATAAATTGCCATAAATATTAAATGACGGGTAGGTCGGTAGGTTGAATTACATATAATAGCCAAAATTGTAGAGTAATTGTTACTTGTGGCTGACGGGCTACACAAAATTAAAGTGATTGATGTCTTCGCCTACTTCGCTATTATGATTATCTCGTATAAATCGTGTATTAATAAAAGTACTAAATAATTATATATAGTTTCTGTCCCAGTATTTTTCATATTATTATCTGCCCACATTTTTTAGCAGTCGTGCATTGCAACATTTTAAATACTGCCATTTTTTTTACATTTTGCTATTTAACGACGATCATAATTCAGCAATTTACATGGTTTGAACACAATGTAATGAGTATCCTATGTTATGTCCAACTTCCTTTACATCAAACATTTGTGCATCTCTGGTTTTATGTTGTAGGAAATGTGTCGTAAATGAAGAAATTGTTTATCACCATCCTACAAACAATGGCGGACAAATACACGAGGCTATATAACATCAAATTTAATTCTGTGATGTTTTGGTGTCACTGTATTTTATTTGCATATGCGGGTTAAGGCGAGGACACGCATTTATTATACATTTGCTAATTGTATTTCATGTCAAACTCATTGTGGCCTAATTTAACCTGGCTGCTAGTTACTACCTTACATGCGTACATCTATGTTTTAATAAACTTCTTCTAATTCTGTTTCACACTGTGCTTAATACTTAGAAAAAACAATGCCTTCCAAACAATTCATTCTAAAACAAACAATTCCAACGGACGTATCCCGGAAGCCATTTAAAATTTAGAAACAAATTCATTTAAGCAAAACTAAATTGGCGAGTCCCACGTGGATGAAACTGGAAATGAGAGCATTTGAAATAAAATCATATTCATGGGACAAGACTAGAAATTGTAACACTAAATTAACTCCCTGTAATCCTAATTAACCACATTTAACTCGCAGAGTTTTCAGCATGCAAGCTTAGCATATGCTCTGACTTACGCACGTAAGTCAAGTAGAGCGTTAACTTTGCATGATGGTCCATACACTCGATAAAATGATTTTGTGATTTTTAATATTTTGTGGGCATGCCAAGTATTTGAAATTTGCTTGTCATGTTAAAAGACACTTATTGCGTGTAGATTTGAAATTGTCGATAGAGGATAGATAAAAATTGCATCACATTAAACCAGACAAATTTCACCCTTCCCTTTGTTACTCGGGAAGGAAGGTGGTTCGTATTTGTAACTTTCGTTTCCCGTGCAAACTTCCCTTATTTGATGCTATTTTATGTGTCTATTAATTATTGTTTTATCCATGCATAGCTCACACTTTAGTTTTTTGTTTTGTTGACTTTAGTCAGATCAGATGAAACACACAACCATAAACTGAAATTGTAGGGGATGATAAGATCATATGCCCAACCCATGCAACCCCTACATTCTGATGTTAACACAGGTCGGCATCTAATTAATTGTTATCCATTCAATGGAATAATGTGTGCAACCACGCCACGGCAGTAAAAGTCATTGTTGTACAAGTCGGGAGTGACGTAATCCATGATTTATCTATTGTACTGAGCCTATATATCTGTTTACAAATCCATTCTGCAACAACATACAAATCAATGCCCGAAAAAATTTCCAAGAAAAAGCCGTAATACGTGCATGTATAAACAATCGCAAGAAAAGTTTAATTTGGTTGAGCTCTGGAAAATGCGATTCAAGAATCTGCATAATGATAAACATTGACAACTTGTTCGTATTAATCATCAGCTCTGTCATTTATTTTGTGTGCATGCAGCCAGCGTGCTTTACTTAATGTGTTGTTTTGTGGCCATTATTATGTAATGGCAAAGGTATTTTTGCTCCAGGCGTTGTTCACTTGCTGTACAGTTGAATAAAAAATGCAGACTCCTGAGGATTACATCAACACTGGCTGACCAATATGTTGCATTGTGTTAGTATATACATGGAGCCAGATTTAACCAGAGTCAAAGGTAGTTGGCAACCATAATATTTATGCACATTACCAAAAAGTGCTTACTGATCCAATGCCCATACCTGTCTTTTGAACCATAAGCACTCACCTTTATTGATTTTACTCATAGAGATCAGTCCACTCGTGGCTGTGGCATCATATTTAAGACAACTAGGCCATGGTCTCTGAATATCATCTCCTCTCCGACCCCAGTGTAGTCAAACCCACCTAAGCCAAACTTGTTTTAAATGGAAATTTGCACTAAGGATGACAACACAACATGCATAACATTTATTTCATACTTTTTACACGGGGAGTGGAGTGGATCGAGGGAACAAACGGAGTGTTTTACCAAGTAAAGCAGAAAGGTTATGCTGTGCTAAGTAAAGTTATTTTAATTTTATTTATGCCATGCTTCAACTTAACTTATTGTTATTACATTGCTTTAAGTTTTGTAATGTTCAGTCCATCCAAAGCCAACCAAAGCGTGGAAGTAGTAATTCAAACTAGACTTAAGTCAAGGTTTTGTATATAGCAAAAAACGGTAGAATTCCGTTCTGTTATCCACTTGTTGACTCTTCATTCAACATTTTATTCCGACCACAATAGCAAATCACAGCCAACTAGGTATGCTCATCTTCCTCCATCAACGTCCCTTTAACTCGTTCCTCAAGATTTTTAAAGTCATTGAAGAATTCTTCAGGAAATAATAATATCTCTCTCATTACGATGCCTGTCGTAACAAGATGAACATCAAGAATATCCAATTAAATCGAGTCTGCTATATATGCATGTAATACTTTTATTTGAAACACCGACTCACGAGTCAAATTCGGAGTTGTGAGTCCTTGCAGTTATCCAAGCGTACTAAGGTGACATGCAATTTTAATTTTAATTTGGCCAAGGCTAAAATATCTCGACTTGTGCCATGACTTGGCTTGGGCTGGGTTTAGAATTTAGATTTGACTTGGAGTAGAATCTTGGCGTTTTTAAATTTCATCCATATCCGAGTTTGTATAGTTGCATCACCACTTATTACTGCGTTACGGGGCAGCCAAGTCATTCCGTCGGAGAGCAATTCGAATTCAACGCAATGGAACGCTACATCCCCGAGGTTGCGTTTGGTCTCCCATTGTTGCTCTCTGCCCAGTCTTACTGGTATCAAAAAGGTATGTAATAACTGGTAGGAATAGTTGAAGTATTTCATCCTCTTCTATCTAGTCAACAAGTTGTGTTGTTCTGTTATGTGATGTTAGTTTACTTCATGATAGTTAGTTGCTTAGCTTTAACCTGGTAATGACTGGGCTGGGAGATTTTATTGAGTTGAAGCTTCATTTCATAGCTTCATGGTATCCATCCTCTATTCTTTTACTTTGCAACTAACCATTAGCAACTTTACCTGGCTTTGGTTATAGCTTTTTGCTTAATAGATCCACTTCGCTATGCAGAGTCAGTGTTAAATTTACCTCTGAGAGTTGACAACATACTCTGAAATTATAGCTCTTACATCCACACACACCTCGCAGTATTGGTTTAATTCGGATTGTACGGATGTGATCTGCACAATCGTGCATTGCACCAGTATCAGTTGCATTTCATTACGAGCTACCTGTAGTTGGATTGCAAGTGTTACATTTATTTAACAATCCAGTTGTGCATCCAAGCTCATTCGTCAATTCAACACGACGCAATCCACGCAGCTCACGGGACATGAATTCCATTCCTGGGGTTCATTTTGTTTATACGGAACTCAAGCGTATTTCATTGTTATTGCGATAATAGATTATCCACAATATCAACAAGGAATTTATGTGGAATTCTATTTAAGTCACAATAAAGTACTAACTACATCACAGCACGCCACAGTGAATAGTCAGAATTCAGAGCCAGTGTCGTTTGGTTCATCGGACGGAAGCTGAATTTAAAACAAAATCGAAATCAAATTAAACAGTTTAATTCTGGCATTGTTTCTTAGAGGAATCATTGCTCTTGAATCCTAATTTTATTCGTGTACAAGTGGCAGTAGAACGAGAAGCCTTGCAAATTTAACTTGGAACCGATTTGTCATAATTTACTTGACAAAATTACAACATGGCCAGCAAATCCAGAAAGTATGAACAAACTTCTCCAGGAAGTCACGGCTATGGATCTGCGACATCAACGCCAACGCCTGGAACCGGTAATGTTCTTGTTAACAGTAGGTTCAATAATAATTATAAATAAATCAATCAATAAATATTCAATATGCAAATTAGATCTATAACTCCACGTGTACAAAAGTTCTAAATTAGTAGTTCAATTTTGATTGTATGAAGAATGACGAATTAGGTACAAGTTACAAAACTTCATTTTATGGATATTATGGTTTTGATTAGAATGTCAAATTCACTCCATTTAAGTGGAGGCATTCATTTGACAATAATTTAACAAATCATTTCAAGGTTCTTACATATTCGCATTCTTTCAATTTTAAGTAAGGAGAGTACAAAATTTGTGACTCTTATGGTGCATTGTTGTCTCATGAGAATGCATAAATATGAGGAACGATTTAGGGTGGAGTGAATTCGATGAGAGTTAGAAATAAGTCATCTTAAATCAAGAAGGAAGTGACTTTGAATTGTGTTCTGGTCAAACCTTTATCTGTTTGAGACGACACATAAAATAAGGCACACTATTTTTACACCTGCTTTTTGGTGGTGGCTAAAAATGGTGGTTGATGATTAAGCTCTAAAATAGGATTTATTGGATTAAGATTTAAGTGAGGATTACATGGACAAAAAATAGTTGAAGGACACGAGTAAGAAGCAATTCATCTTCCATTCTAATTTCAGTAATGCCATGAATGAATCTTGTTATTTTAAGTGTATGCTAAGCATTTACATGTTTTATGACACATTGAGAAGTTAACTGAGCTATGCTCATCTGTTAATCTACTATCACCTGCAGAAACTAAAACCATTCTGCAATTTTAAATCAGGTTAATGTAATCCACCGCGTTTGACCAGATATGGTACAAGAAAATACCACTAATCAAGCAATCAAACTCGTTTTGACAGATTTTTAATACAATTTTAATGCAAATATCCATCACCCTCGGCAGTGCAGTGTCTGCAGTTGCTTAAATACCTGCGTAAAGTTCATGTCGTGGGGTTTTAGGGTCATAAATTGGTTTTGTTTGCGAATTTTTATCGTTTGCGGGTTTACTTTTAAAATCCCTGATGCGTGAATCCTTAAAAATGCCTGCAAACTTGTGTAAATCTCATGTAGGGAAGAAAAAGCACGTTTAATTGAAGTAGTTTGTTTTGCTACCATAAAAGCTAAAAAGAAGTCAAGACATTAATGAGTACTCTGTCCATTTAAATTTGCATTTTCTGCCCAAAGTCAAAAAGCTGCCACCGAAGAAAAACAATAAGTATAAACATGAGGAATAAGAAACAATGTTTCAAGAGGGTTGAGTGGAACTTAGTGCCTGCATTCTTGAAACTGACACCAGCCAACCAGGGATTAATTAACGAGAAAATGAGATAAACCGGATTACGACTGGATTCGCATCATATGTAAAATCTGGTGTGCAGTTCCCATATCATTTACATGCGTACCCTCTCTCATTCTTATGCATTTAGCAAAATATTTAGAGTAACTTCCGTTAAATTAAAATGCTAAAAAACACACGTTTTTCTTCCACCAAGAAATAAACGGATTCTCAGGAGTGTCAAGTTTCACCTTCATTTTTTATTGTAAAAGCTCCGTAATCCATCCAGAGAATTGTTTAACCCTCCCGTTTTTACCATTTTAAAATATGCTGTGGCATGAAGCATCCAAAACTCAGCTGACTGGATTGAATTTGATAATTGAATTACATTAAAATTGTGTTTAACTCCACCACAGCCTTGATTACTGTCTTGTTTTCATAATCAACTTATCTACTTATTCGACCTTTTTCTTTAAAAAACATGCTGAATTTTTTATTGTAAAAGCTCCATAATTCATCCAGAGAATAGTTTAACCCTCCCGTTTTTACCATTTTAAAATATGCTGTGGCATGAAGTTTCCTAAACTCAGCTGACTGGATTGAATTTGATAATTGAATTACATTAAAATTGTGTTTAACTCCACTACAGCCTTGATTACTGTCTTGTTTTCATAATCAACTTATCTACTTATTCGACCTTTTTCTTTAAAAAACATGCTGAAAGATGAGTTTTAGGTGTTGATACAGAAAGATGGCAAATCACTCGGCGTATAAATTAATTTTCTACCTATTTTAAATACACGCCTTGAAATTGATGAAGGTCAAATCTACATTTACCACAGCATTTTGTCGCATACCTCTTCAAAGCTTAAAATGCAGGTTTCTCTCTCTTGCTGTCAGCGAAACCTGTTCGATAGCTATGTTAGTGATGCTAAGCCTGTAATTATGCTATTTATGTCACACCATGACCATTAATTTGGGCGAAAAATTAAAAAAACACAAAATTACCACAATGAGAAATTGTTAATTTCTTTATTTTTGCAGAACGCCCAAAAACTCCAACAATGAAGTCAAGAATAGAAGAGAAAAATGCCCTCATCGGTCTCAACAACAGGCTTGCCAACATCCTTCAAAGGAAACAAGAATTGGAGGATGAAAACAGCTTATTGGGAAAAGAGGTGAAAACTAAACACAGTTTATCATGTTAGGAGGTGTTACCCAAATATAATTATCTTCAACAAGTCAAAGTGCAACATGAACGATGTCCGGATTTGAGCAAACTTTTAACGTCATCGCAAAATTCATGCCTTTGTCTGTTACATGAGTGTTAAATTGCCAACGTGCCAGTTAGTAATTGCCAGTTTGTCAGATTTTTACTGACTTGAGATTATTTTTTGATGTGATGGATGGAATTAGTAGTGGCCAACTATAAATTATCTTTTTTTTTCCTGTAAAAGGAATGCCGACTTGATTCGATTTTACTCTAAATCTGACACCATGCAAAACAATGTAGTCTGACTCGTCATTTTTTGTTTGCTTGTTAAAACAAATTGATTTCGTTTGATTGCAATCTGACACATCACTGCACATTATAACGACCCATAATACGGCATTAATGATGTATTTATTTTGCATGTTAAAATATTTTACAGCTTATGGCGGAAAGAGAGAATACCATCAAAACCCTGACGCGGCTTCAATTGACATACGACACAGAATTGGATAATGTTCGCAAACTTTTGGAAGATAGTGAAAAGGACAGAATGAAATTGGAGATGGTAAGTGGGAGTTATTATGGATGCAATCGAATCAGTGTGATCAGGAAATATTATTATTATATTTCAGAGCAATTCCAAAATGGGAAAGGAACTGGATGATTTCAGAGCCAGGTAAATTATTTGATTCATGTGACTTACGATGTTATTCAAATAAAATTGACCATTATTTTCCTACGTTGCGTTATGCTAACATCCTGCTCTGTCTTATCAAACAAGTGGCAATGAACTTTTGATAAGCATTTGATAACCGACGTACAAAGCAAGTTGTTGTTTGTTGACGCGGAATAAATTTTAATGGCACTAATTGTGCCTGAGTCACAATGTAAAATTCCATGCGGCAATACTGGGAAATTTATATTTTTACAACGTAAAAATAGAATGTGACCAATATGTCAATTAATAACCTCATTCTATATGTTTCAGATACGACAAAAAAGAAAAAGAAGCTCAGCTTAAGTTGGCTCAGCTAAAAGCATCAATTGATAAGCTTACTGGAGATCTGATGAGGTCTCACGATGATAAAGACAAGTTGGCCCGAGATAACTCGGTAAGTGAAAACGGAAGTGGTAGAGAAATCGTTATTCCTCACCCCATCAGTGATGATGGTACGAAATTAAAGTTATTCTTTGTGTTACGTGCTACTTATTACACATGCGATAATAAGTAAAATAAACGGTTTGCAAAGCGAGTGTAAACAAGGGGTGAAACTGAGAGTTACAAATTTCCCCACAAAAGGTCAGGGGCGTGTCTGGGGGTCACGAGACATTTCATGTGTTCAAAATCATCGTTTAGGCGT
>JAAXNX010002867.1:0-12122 GCA_036491905.1 Folsomia manolachei
GAAACGACTCAATTGTGGGTTGGCTAGGGTTGCACGTTCATGCTCAACAATAATACAATTGTCATCTCTCAAAAACTTCTTATCCGACCGAACGAGGCTTGATCCGAGGGTGGGAGCAGAGTAAATCAGTATATATCCATCCATACAGCGGTCAGAGACGAAGGGTGGATGAAATATTATTGAGAAATGCAGTAGCCAGATCATGTTAAGGATTAATTTTTCTCATATCAGGCTCATGCCACTTGAAAGACAATATCCACACCGAAATCCTTGTTTCCCAATCCGGGATGTAATAAGTCCGATTTATGCCACATAACCGGAATGAAAAAAGAAATTTTTTTTTTAGATTCCCGAACTGTGACTGTAGAAAGGGAATAATAATTGTAATAAAAAGTGTTGTTTGTTATGTTTCCTATGTCGGATATGTTGGTGGATAGGTTGGGTTGTATAGTAGTATATCCACAGTATTCTTGCTCACTGGTAGGGTTGTTAATCCGAATTTAGTTGCGGGGAAAACTTTTAACACTTGGATGAAATTGGGCAGAGAGTTGTTGGTTTGGTTGAAGCAGTCTGGAGTGAAAGTCTTTTGATTGCAACGTGGGAAGGTCCCTGAGAAAGGAAGAAGAAGCCAGCAATTCCCCAGCCAATGCTAAAAAGTATTAAATCTTGAAATTCTGCCTGTGAATTTCATTTTCAGCACATTTTTACTACAACCAGTATTTACAACACTATTCCGTCTTTCTCGCGTCTTTTTCTTCTTCTCAACTTTTGGAATTACTTTAGACTTCATTTGCAATCCCACTGCAGCAACAGAGGCCATGAGCCAATGTCATGTTTAGGCCAACGCGGGGCACATTTATAACAAAGACGATCCTGCTCCCTCAGTTTGGCCCCAGAGACAAAGCAACTACCACCGCCATGAACTCGTGACTCTATTATATTCTCGAAGGCAGAAGCACTTTGGGGGGACATCCTCCCAAAGAACAAGAACTAACTCAAGAAACAAAGGACTAGCCACCTACCTTACTGCCACATTACATAATATTATATAGTCCAACTTGTCAATTGCTCAACTTTTCTCATTTTTTTGGAACAAAATCCTCTCTTGCCAAGTGTGATAATTGGATGAGTAACTTTAAAAAAAAGGAATTCTAGTCTCCCACATTTTAATGACTATTTTTAACCAACCTCTCCGCTACCTCTCTATAGTTTGATGAGTCAACCCGAGTCTCGGCGTTATTGGCGTCTAGAGAGATTGATGATGAAGAATCCTCTCTCGCTCCTTCTGATGAATAAATTGTGGCAGTTATCTTCTTCTTCGGAGGTGGATTTCCCCGGGGGTTCCTTTGCGCCTGGGGACCTCCATCCTATATGCCTTTACTCCACTCTTACTCTACTATCTACTACTTCTACTGTACCTCAGTTACTCTGACTGGTTTAGTAAAGTCTGCATCTTGAAATGATAATTTAGACTTGGCTAGAGTTTCACGGCCGTTCGTTGTCATGCTCGTTCCCAAAAGGGCCTTTGCTATTTTCTCAATGTGATTAATGCCACTAGTCCCAAGGGATTCGTCTTCTTCTCCCGACTCTGAAACTCTCCACTTTCTCCAAAACCACCACCACCACCACTTTCTCTCCATGCTACTCTCTCGTCTCATCTAATTCTCTAACATCGCATTATAAAGTGGCACAACCACCCGTCCCTACACACACCTCACCTCTCTCTCTCTTCTACTAAATTTAGTGATCGGCACAGGGACCGAGAGTGTCAGAGAGACAATGGAGGAATTGGAGCAGCCAGTTAAACGTGCATCAAACTTTTTTCGCCAAGAGGAAAAGAAACCGTCTTCTTGAGCTCTGTTGCAAGAAGAAAAAGAAGAGTTAAGGCAAAAGAGTGATTCTCAAGAGAAAGTGAGACAGAGGAGCATAGCATAGTTTTTAACATTGGAAGGCAAACCCAGAGAGAAGAGTGAAGTTGTATTATACGACCCATACTACCCAGTTAGTTGAGTTGGTTGTGGAATGGTTGAATGAAGCGAGTTGGATGGAATTCTCATGAGGGACTTGGAGGCAGCATCTTTTTCCAGAGCACGCTGCTCTCAGGGGATCAAAACTAATCAAGGTTTGAAGCAGTGACAGCCTTTGTGGGACACCTTTGCTGTCAGTGTCACGCAGCCAGGAAAGAATATTAGAGGAGGAGTGAGGACGAGTGGGTCTTACCCCGGGGGAATAATGCCAGGGGGCGAGGCAGCCCGTACTTGACTTCGTGTATAATACTAAAAGCATTCTAAAAACTAGAATGACTTCGTTTTTTTTACTTTTTGTCTGTTTTTCGCCAATGGCGTCTAAAAGGAAATTTGCTCACGTTATATCATGTATGTCAGCGTATGGTTTGGAATGATGATACGAAACTGAAGGTAGGGAAAGTCAGGTTGGTTTTTGATCTTCTGTGTTAGTTCCTTCTGTGTACTTCTGCGAGATGATGATGATGAGATGATTGCCAAGAGAGGTCAATTTCAGCCCTACTCGCAACAAAAGAGTGTTTGGCAGTTTGGAGGACAGGGTTAACATAGGGCTTTCATTCACGGCCGATAAAACTTGGTTTGTTGATATTGAATGTTTCGTGCTGGAACGATCTGTTGGATATTTCGACACCAGTACACCAACACCACACCAGTAAAACTCTGGTAGTATCAAGAAGGAATAACAGACCAGGTTTGTTTCCTCTGTCGAGTCGTTGAAGGAGTCTCAACTCGATCGTAATCAAGACACTCCAAAAATAAAGCGCACTCTAGAAATTTCCCAGAACCTAGAAAAGTTGGCCATACTGCACTCCAGAGAATCCTTTTTGGTCTCAAGGAACCCATTATTTGATCTAAAACTAAAAATGCCTCCGCACTATACCGTCATAGGAAGACTCTGTTCTGACTGGATATTCCCCAATGGTTCAGCTTAATTTTCTACCGTACTGCACACTGCCCTTTAGAGAATTCGACATCCGACTGTGAAAAGACCTTCAGTTCACAGAGTAATGTAGCATCTACAAGCTTATTCGCCCTTTGCATGTCTCTCTCTTCGTCCACTATTATGTACATATGTACCAGAATTGAGGCTGAATATCATGCTCATCCACCTGTGTTACTTAGCCTTACCTACAACATCAGTTATCCAATGGTGTCGTCCGAATTCAACGACAAACTTATCTACCTACATGTTCCCGTGCATTGCATATTTTATTTACTTGGTTCAAGAAAAATAAACTTGATCCCAGGTATCGCTCTCTTCGACTCCCAATCAGTCCCACGTCCCAAATAGTACACTTACCTTTTACCTCGTTGTGTTTCCTCCTTATTTTTGGACTTGGTAATTTAATGAGTGGGAGGGAATCCTCCTCTATTTTGGAGCAAGGTGTGGCAAATGAGCTGGCAAATTGAGATGCAGTAAGAATTTGTCTAGAAAGATTCCGAAGAGGAATGTTCGTTATATTTAATATTATCTCTGTAGCCATCGGTCCTTAGGTTATCATCCTGTCTGAGCTGAGCTGTGAGATGTTCCCAACCTCATCACTTTTGTTCTTGCCTACTTTGAATATTGTGGATATCCATACATTTCATATACACCAGTGGCATATTACTACATATATGTAGAAGCTAAAACATATCTCCAGATTATGGCAAGTATGGATAAAGTGATAAAAGAAGAAAAGAAGAAGAACAAGGTAGAGGAGGAAGAAGGGGAAATGCATTTTCTTGGCTATGATGGTAAGTTCCCCAGACCCAGACCCGAACCTCTGGGGACTTGGAAACTCCCTAAACCCATTTTACCAGGGAAAGTAGGCGAACGGGTAGAAACTGGCTGCCTTGCCTTTAGGGCGCTCCTGCTTATTAAAGCTCTTTCCCCAAGGGATGTATCATCCATTCCAGCAAAGTCGAATTTAAAACTTGAATGCCAAGGAGAGGAGAGGAGAGAAAACTGAGTGACTAGTCGGAAGAATAAGGACAGGTTAGCTGAGTGCTCTGGGCTTTCTCTTCCTTCCCATTTATGCCCTAGCCTTGCCCCCACGTGCTTTCCTTCACTTTCCTTGATTAACTTTCCACCACCAACCAGCGCCATAGAGTCTCGAGCTTCTTTTCTTTCGAAATAATTCACATGGGTCACAATTTTATTTTATGTCATATATATATTTCTCTTTTTTCCTGTCAACCAGGTGCTGACGTTGAAGAAGAAGAACTGGCCAACATGGGATCCGATGATGTGCAACAACAGCAAACTTATGGAGAGGGTGAAAACTTGTCCGTTCCTTCAACTACGACTCGTGTTCCCATCCTCGGAGGAGATGGGGATTGCTTAGACGATGAGTCTGACTCAGGTGAGATATTCTTTGTCCTATAATTATACCGTGTGGGGTTGTATGGGAAGTGACTTACTCTCGGAATTAGTACTTGGTGACTGACTGTGCATAGTGGAAGTAGTCCCCTCAGGAGAAAGGATGAGGCAGGTGCCCCCTAAACAATAATAATGATGGAGCTACGTTGCTCCGTGGAGGAAATTGGAATTACAGTTGAAGTTGAAGCATCACCAAATGAACCACACCACGAAGTAGGATGGCAGAGGAAGCGGAGAAAGTGAAGTTGGTTTATTCCCCTGAGACTGTAGACGTGTGTGATGGGTCTTCTTAATGGGACTTGAAAGATAGGATTCTCGTGTATTTGCTGCTATTTTAATTGATTAGATTGACGTCTCCATTTTACTCTATCTCTCAGTCGCCCTCTGGATTTCAGTCGTCGTTCTTTACTTGTATTGATCTCATGCACCTCACGCTATCCCTCCCCCAACGGTGGAGGGAGGGATATCCTCGGGGACCCCACACACAATCACAAATATAAACCCACCAATTAAATGAAATACAGTACCTTAATTATCACAATAAATATATGGTGGGGCTTTTCTGGGTTGACTCTGATTCAAATCTTTACTTTTAAACTTTATTTCGACACCATTTCATTTTAATTTTGTCAATTTTCTTCTAAAATCGCGTAAACAAGTCAAACACCCTAAAAAACTGTAGAATATTGGTGGATCAGATTAGCAAAAAATACCAAACGCAGCCGACCGTGCATGTATGAATGAGCAGAGACGACGCGACGCATATTACATGTGTCACAACAACTGCATGGGTTTAGATGATGAGGATGCGACCGACCACCCAATATTAGCGATTGACTACGGTTTATTATCGAGTTCTTCTTGCATGTATTATTGGATAGAATCGATACTTGAATACCCGTGCTTCCGGTTGATCAAGGACTTGTCGCCCTTTTTTATTACACACCAACAAAGTTTTGAATAATTATCTCCTTGTGGTAGCTGCATCATTATCCACCATGTCTCTCATCCTATCCAGTCAAGCTTCAACTCCAGCAACACGGGTGAAAAACTGTTTGCCTTGACTAGAGGTGAAGTGAGAGTTGCACTAATCAATTCTTACTGGACAAATGGCATGCTTGAAAGATTTTCCTTCGTATCGACAAAGTTACCTACAAAGCCAGAAGCAGCAGAGCAAGTTAAGCAAGCTATTTAAGCCCATCTCGTTCGCGATGGCACTGGTTGTCTCTTGAACATAAAAAGTTTAAAAAATCTTGAAAAAATGTTGGTCACGGTTTGTTGTTGGAAATCCCTAAAAGTTACAGGGCTGTGTGGTTCCATTCCATCTCAGAGTCATTATCGCATCAATAAATGACGGGCATCACAAGGGCATGACCAAAAGTAGAGTATATATTTTATAAAAAGCACCCTTTTGTATTGTTCCGATGATTTTGATACAAAAAAATGGGCTCAAGTGCTGCGCACGTAGAAGAAAAGTCGCGTCAACCTCGATCGCATCAAATCTTTTTCTATATAATGAGGCAAAGGTACAATGAATTCACCTCTTACACGATGTAACTGATGTAAGTACCTGTAACATTTAGTTGTTGGTTCAAATATTTTGTGATTTTCAATCCGAGTACCGAAAAGATCTTTTTAGTATTTGAATTGATATCGAGCAAAGAATCAAAAACAGAATGAAAAGCAGAACATTAATTTGTTCAATCTTGTTTGAGTGAGTGCTCGCCTGCCTCTGCTTACACACCAGTTAATGCTTGTTATACATCCATAAATTAAGTGGATCGACTGAGAGAAAGATTGAGTTGGATGATGGAGGGATCTCAATTTGCCTGTTGTTGATCTGATGCCATTATACAAAGCCTTGTCACTCGCTATAATCTTTTGATTCATCTCTCCTTCTCTCTCTCCTGCCTGTCGATGGACTTTTAAAACGGTTGTCAATTGACTAGAGCAAAGCACCAACAGTTTTGGACACCTTTGCCTTATTCTGATGAAACTAGTGCATATACTAGACATTAGAGGAATGTTTAAGTACTGAAGATGGAGTTGAGTAGTAGGTGTCGAGGAAATATGCGTTTCTCAAGTAAACGGCTTTGGCGGATGTCAATCATTTCTTTATTATCAAAGAAAATCAGCAAAACGTATCACACCTGTCGCACGCAGTCCGTGATGTTCCATCATGAAGTGATCGAGTTATTCACAATGATTGCAGCCAATAATACCTACAGTCCATCNATGATTGCAGCCAATAATACCTACAGTCCATCTAAGAGAGATTCGTCTCGAATTATATTTATTCAGTCAGTCAGTCCGATCTCGAGGAAAGATGAATGTCTACAATACAAAAGTAACAAACTTCTTATCAGTTTCCACGTTATCTCGGATTATATTATTACGAAATCAAGGAGTAAGTGGTTATAGTTGGAGGGTGTGTTTTTCTTCTTAACTCCGAGAAGCAATTAAATCGATGTCTCCCAAAGCCACAAAGTATTATTTCTCTATCTCTCTCGAAATTGCCATTTCGTTGAATCTGTGGGCAAATAATCATAGATCAAGAAGATTTCTCTGTCTCACAAGTCTCATGCAGTCAGTCTCTTTGGTGGTGTGCACATTTAGTTATTTGCTTCTTGGCTTGACTTTGAGATTTGGTCGGGTCTTCCATTCGTTCATTCAAACCTCAATGGCCTTATTGACATTTTATTATGGGACGAAGGGTGGCACTTGGGTCATATTAAGACTGTGTAGTGAGTCCCTGGAGCACTCTTGCCTTTGATGAACCTTTCCGTTTTAAAGACACAAAGTTTTTACGGAAAATAACAAAAAGAGAATTTTATATCTTTACGTTTCGTACTGCGGATGCTTGGATATATTACACTGTCATCCATCCAACTAACCAGGAATAAATAGCCGAACCAGTAAAACCACGTTACCCACCCTTTGCACATTAAAAATGAAAAACATCAATTCAATTCTGGAGATGCAATTAAAAATTTATGTCTTATAATTCAAAATGGTTTTACCATCTCAGGATTCAAAAGTGAAATTCCATATTTTCATCAGAATCAAAGTCTACCCGGCTTTTCTCTTCATCTTTGATGAGTGTGTTTTATGACGTCGAAATTTTATTAGGTCATAACCGTTTTCATTAACAGGCTGACTCTGCGTCTATATGATATCTATTCTTATATATTCACAATTGGGCAGAGAACCACTGGAGGTCTCCAAAAATACCATCCTATTTATTTCAAAGTTTAAGACGCGCATTCGTCCCATTCTTGTGGCTTAAAGAAGCATCGATTAAATTCCCAAACTTTTATACATCAAGCATTACACCTACAGGGAATTGATGGTTAGTTAGTGCAAAACATCTAGAGGTGATGACACCTGTAATCATTCAAAGATACTGTTTAAATTTTTTCTACACAATCGGCAACCGAAGCAAGTATAATTAGTCACAACTCAATTTCGATCCCACACAAAACAGCAACTGAAGCAAATGCAAAGCCATGCAATACTGTTTAAATTTTTTCTACACAATCGGCAACCGAAGCAAGTATAATTAGTCACAACTCAATTTCGATCCCACACAAAACAGCAACTGAAGCAAATGCACAGCCATGCAGCAATCCAATCGGAGGTGAGAGCAAAATGCATGCAGGCAACGGTAGCTGTGAGTGAGGAGAAGTTAACAAATTTCAATCAAATCCCCATTCTTAAGAATGAGACAATTGTTTCAGTTCACCGCACGTAGGGTTGAGCTCTGTTGTTGTTCTTATCGCTCAAATTTTCTGAAGGATGGTTTTGAATTGGATATTATGAGACGACTCCCACACTGGATTGGATTTGGAGTTTGACTCAGTTTGGCATTACTATTGCTATGTAACTGCTGCTGGGTCTTGCAGGATGATGGATTCATGTCTCTTTTTTCTTGGTTCTATTCCATTCTGTGTGTCTCCAAGAGGTTCCCCCCTGTAGACAAGACATCTCAATTTGACTCACCAGGAGTTTTCTTGGAGGGTTCAGCCCTGATTATAAACACGGTCTGCTCCGTAGGGTCTCTTTTTCTCGCTTGCTCACAGGTCTACGATCTACAAGGCTTGGTGCAGATACAATAACATTCTCATTCCTCCACCAAACTAACCAACACCACCTTGGACTCGATGTGCACTTTCCTTATTGTCAAAAGAACGGAGTTGATGCATTGGATGAGGTTCTTTCCAATAGTCAATTCAGTTTTATCGGGATATGCTCATTTTATCTTGTTTCTCCCGTTTTGCTAATCTCGCTCATTTTTCTTGGGTTTTCTTGGGTTCTTATTCTTGGGTTCTTAACTATTGGGAACCAAATTGACTTGGACAGTATAGGTTTTTATAAGGCGACCCGCAATATTACAACAGGGCATCAACAAAAGTTTCCCAAAACGTCAGGTCACAAGAGTAAAGTAAGAGGAATGCCTATATTGTGGAGTGGGCACAATGATAATTGCGCAAAGGTTGAATAGAGATTTCTAAACTGTGTCATAATAAAAAAGACCAAGGCGTGTAATAATAATGGAAGGAGGTCTAGTTGGAATTATTATTATGGTGGGTCTGTCTCCCCTGACTGAACTGAACTCCCATGCTGAGTCCTCAAGACTCCCAATAGCTTTAGCCCCCCTGCTGAGACCTTTGTGAGCAAGAGTGCCAAAAAAGTCAAAAAGAGGATTGTCGAAAAACGTCGTTCTTTTTCTTCGTCTTGTGTCAATGCGAGTGCAGTGGGAGACGCCAGATGCGAACAACTTGAATGTTCAGAATATCTCCTCTGATGTCTTGATAATGATAACACCAACCCAAAACTTTCGATCATGGTTTTTGTCTACCCCGAGAAGAACGAAATCCTTCCTTCCTTTTACCATCCACTGAGTTGGATTTGTATTGCATTGCATAATAATTATCGCAGTCGTCATTCGTCCCATGGGATGCAAGCTTTGTTAAATTGTCTATATTTTTATTTTTCCTTTTCTACTACACATGACTATGGAATAGATGCATATATGTATAGTTTACAAGTTTTATTATCATTTGGCATTCGGGCATTCCAACTTCCAAGTTTTTGTTAAATCTCAATCTCTCACTTACTCACGCTCACAAGCGGACAAATGATCCTCTTATCCCATCAACATAATGGTGTAATTCGATGTTTAGTTTGTAGAGTCAAAGTGGGATGACGGAGGAATGTTGAGGAAAGAAAGTATTTTTTTGACTCGACATCCATCCACTCGTTTATTCAAAAGGATTTTGAAATACAAGTCTGCATAAATAAGGTTAACAAGCATAAAGGTCCCGAACCCCCTGCTACTACCTTCCATCCACTCTAGATATGTATTTTGTGCTTACAAGTGTAGTAACAAGCAGATGCAACTCCACTCATTTCTTGGTGGCAATTAATAACACAAATTCTTCGGAACTTGGCCTTTGTATGTTTTGATGATGATGACTGGACAGGGAGAATGTATTTATTTGTCTTGTTCAACCAGATGGATTACTCTTACTCATAAAGATGAACAACTTTATTCAAGGGAAAGCCTGAAGGGACAGCCAAGCTATAAGCACTTGCCGGGCTGGCTCTATCCATCTTGGATTAATTTCATGTTGTTAACTCTGAATCTGATCCACCACACCGCTAATAAATGCAGCAGTCAAAAGGCAAGTCTGCATTTGATTAGGATTTGAGGAAGAAGGAGAAGGTGCCAGGTCTTTTCTATTATAAATCAAAAACACTTGTTTATCAGTGTACATCCCCAGTCAGCAATCTTGTTATCTACTCGCTCATTTTATGATGATATCTTTTTTATTCGGGCCACGGAATGGATGCTCACTCACTCTTTCCAAACGTCTTTCCAAATTGACTTGTTAGTTGGAGTCTGGTTGTGGAATTTTGAATTCATATGAATCACCCACAAAGGATTGACAAGGCACATTATTGTTTCCGGGCTCTTAGGGATTGGATTATGGAAGAAATTCATTTATAAAAAATAATGTAAGCATGGTTGACTATAATGGATCACTTTGTGTCATTTGGAATCATGGTCTTACTCCAGTCAAGCGTGCCGACGACGAGGATGAAATGAATGTCTTAATCCTTTATATTGTGGGGCCCTAAAATGGATATAGTATAGAGGTTATTTAAAAGAAGAAAAGAAATTCAGAGAAGTTATTACTCCAAAGAGAGTAAAGTGGTGACCCATCCCATTCCCCATCAAATGCGTAAACACGATTGTAAAAACAAACGCATTTGTTCAGTTTTAACTGGAGACAAATGAGAAGAGCCAGTAAGGCAAGGGCGTCTCATTTCACTCAACGTGTTATTTAAGTCGGCTTTCGTATAACAGCTCCATTAAAATGAAATTATTCTGCCTTCATCATTTCTTTGGGCAGGGTAAAGGTAAAGATAAAAGAAAAAAGGCAAGGTAAGTACATATACAGGCACCCAGAGTAAGTACAGCAGCAGTATCATAAAGATTGACTCATTGTCTGTGTGCGGTTTCAGTCAGAGGAGAAAATCCTAGTCGATCCCTAATTACAGAAAAGAACCTGTGATTTTAACACAGGAAGTTGCGGCCTAGTCGTGTATAATCACTCAAATATACGAGTCCAAGCACTGTGGTTTAGGTAGCAGACACTTACAGGTAAGTCAGTGGCAGTGCCCAACCTTAACCAGCATTCAAATAAATACTACCTTTGAGTTTAAATCCTTGTTAACTCCATCCCATCCAAATGCTGACTACTTCTCGTATGTGTGCGTCTCTGTTTAAAAGTTGACATTACATCTTTGTCCGTCGTATAAACAAAACCCACCTACATGAAGACTAATGCACTTTGACTTTTTCAAGAAAAACGAAATATCTCTTATCCCATATTAGAACTAGAAAAATTGTTAAGTCTTTTTTTGGGTCGTCCTAAAGCGTTACAAGATTGACCCACCTCAGTTAGAATCTAAGATAGATCAGTAATACAATAAATCAATCATTCCTTGAAAGAAAGGTCCAATCATAAATAAGGCTGATCACGATGACATTTGTATTCTGCTCTAATTAAGCACCCCGTTTGCCTTTTCCTGGCAAATGCCCGGAAATGTTCATAACTTTTTGGTGGTATGGTGCTTGCATAACGCGTATTTTTGGTGTCTTCCTGTTTCTTCATGGAAAAAATAGATAACGGATAGATTTGTTAGTTAAATTGCTTCACTGGTTATTTTCAACCCGGTGGCGGTATATGGTGATTGTAATAAGGGACAATAGGGCACAACATTTTAATTCTTATTAGACTTTTTTTACTGAATGAGCCATAAACGAGGAAGTCATTTGTAAAGTCGTCGTCTGCTACTTGCCACCTGTCCACTTCCATCATCCCGGTATTGTCCCGAAAAGCATCGTATCTGATCCCCATCATCATTATCATTGCACCAGACCAGCAGGTTTAACAATCAGCCAATTCCTTAAAAACCCACAACCCACCACATGTAAAGATTAACTAGTAACTGACGCAACATAAAAGTCAAGTAACGAGCCAGAGTAAATAGTGGAACCCTTTCCGTACTGGAATTGGATTGGATGGGTGTAATTATCCCCTTGGATTAAAGGAACTCATCAACAATGTTATTTTATTTTGAATGAAATTCTATTTTGTAGTTTGTCATAATTGTGATGGAATGAAGGGTGCGGATACAGAACTGAGGTATGGACACACGACCATGTA
>JAAXNX010002868.1:0-12110 GCA_036491905.1 Folsomia manolachei
ATGACATTTTCAAGAGTCCAATTCTTTGGTGTTTTTTGATCAGCGACTACAATAAGTTGGAAGTCGGGAAGGAGGCTGAGTTTTATGACTTCTTCGGTTGGTTCTGAAATTGATGTAAGGACGATCCATTTGTTTTTTAAGTCAGTAAAAAGGAATTGAAACACAGTCTGTTAATTTGCATGTACTTTTTTTTAGGTTACTGGCTCATTTTTTTGTTTAGATATAATATATTTCAATTTATGCGATGCACTATTTTGATGTTTAGTTAGAGCATTCAAACATTTGTATTACAAATTTTACATCAAAAACTTAAATATTATTAGCACTATGACTAATGGTACGCTAAATGAATTGGCAGTGATCGCGTTGTAAATTAGAATAAAAGTTACTCTAAACCAGTAAATAAAAAGTCAAGTTTTACGTAATAAATTAATTTAAAGAATACTGTCAAGCCTAAAACTATTCCTTAATTTCTCGCTTACTCACAGCTAACTCAAAATCTGGCACAAAACGAAAAATACTGACGAGAGACTTTTCCAAGATTTCTTCCGAACTTGGCTTCAGTTTTGGATGGTTCCAATCGAACCTGAATTCCGTCACTAGTTTTGATAAGGCGAAGAGAAGAAAATTCTTGGCGAAATTCTGACCAGGACAACTTCTCAACCCGGCGGAGAATGGGAGCATGAATCGTTTCTGTGGTTTGTCTCTGGGTTCATTATCTCCTTCAGAGAGGAATCTTTCTGGACGAAATACTTCCGGATCTCCCCAAACAGTTGGGTCCTGATCGTGATGTACGCCGTACAAGTTGCCGATAACGATGGTCTCCTTTGGAATTAGCATCCCATTAGGGAGGGTATAGTCTTGAACACTCCAGTGGAAATTGGCAAACGGGGCTGTACTTGAGAGTCTAAGCACTTCCTGGATTAGGGCACGAGTGTAAGGAAGTCTAAAAATGAGTGATATTTCCTTAATAAAGCAAATTACGATATTTATTTAATTTGTCTACACTTACTGGTTTAAATCTAGATTTTTTTCGTCCGCCTGTCCCAATTCTTTTGCAAGGTTTTCTTGCACTTCAGGAAAAAGAGAGAGCCAAAGTAAAGTCCAACCTAGAAGATTGCCCACAGTTTCGCAAGCAGTGTGCCACAAGACGAAGAATGTTCCTTTCAAGTGGTTTGCTAAAAGTGTGCAAAAATACAAAATGAAATATCTAAAGTAAAAATTGTTAACTAATCTCTACTCTCATACCTTCATATCCTTGTAAACACTGGAATGAGGAGGCTCCTTTGAGAAAGGTGTGCACAAAACTATTGCTTACTTCGAAATCCTTATCTTGTTCCACGTCGGTCACCATTTTATTCACAATTTGGTGCAAAGGACTGAGGGCTTCTGCAATCCCTTTCAGGATTTTGTTACTCGAAGGCAGCCATTTAGCCAGGGTTGGTAGGAACCAGATTGGAGAACGGAGTGGCTGCCATAATACCCTAAGAATGGACCAATTCCTTCAATTGACTGAATAAGAAACGAAGAATAAAATTGAGAAATTACTTACTTTTGTAAACTTAAGAGCTTATCATCCAATCCAATTTTGGCTTCTTGCGGTAATTCAGAGCCGGTGAGACTGTGCCAAACCAGATTAGCAATGGGAATGTAACACAATTTTCGGACTTCAGCAATGGAAATTAACTGATCAGTATTTGTGGAGCTGCAGTGTTGTAGTTTTTGAAAGAGTGGGGCCATATCTTGAAATAACTGGAGGGAATTATTGACATCAGTCGCGCTGGTGAGAAGATTCTTCATATTTTTGACCATGCATTCTCGCACTGCTTTCCAGACGTCGTCGGCGGAAGTGAGGGTGCCTGTGGATTAAAGTAAAAAGAAGAATAAGTTACAAATTGAGGACAGTGAAAAATAAAGACAATTTGGAATAGATCTATGGAATTTTCATGAAATCACACAACTTACCATGATTATGTCCTCCAGCATATAACATTGCTGGGAGGAAGGGTGGTCTCGAGTTCAAGGCCTTGCTTGCAAAAGCTTTACTGATGTCGACGGGGTCATTCAGAATCACAACGCTAATGAAAGAAATCAAAATTCTATCAGATTCAGTAACAAATGACGGCAACTCAGTTCTAATGAAATGAATAATAATTGACTTTCGCTGTTTTTACCGAAATTCTCCAATCCGACACCCAACGACAGCTCCATACTTCGCTTTCCAAACTGTTAAAGCCTTCAAAGGATTGGCACCGAATTGCGAGAAATTTGAGAGCCACCCGGACGGACCTAAAATTAAAATAAAATATTATTAAAAATTTTTAATCAATTTATTCCAAATTAACTAGAATAATTTTTTTCGGTTTTCACCTGGAGGAAAATTCTTATATTTCTTAGAATTGAGAATGGAAAGAATTAAAATTAGCGAGACTACAATTCCAACTAGTGCCAACCACATTTTGAAAATTTGAAATTATTTTACTCTTTGGTTTTACTGACAGATTATACACTTTGCAAAACTCTGCTTTAGTAATGAATGACTAGGAGTGACCCTTTTTATACTTTCTTAACTACATCCAAATTCATGAATGCGAATATGTGGGAAACGGGATTATGGCAAACAAAGGTGCACAAACCTACCTCACTCTTTCCGGGGATGCAATTACGTCAAGATTTTGCGAATGAGTAAATCTTCATGAAAATCAGCAAAAGTCATCCAACTTCCTTTTGCTTTCCATGTGGAATTGTGTGATGACGGGTTACAACTTTAGGTACCTTACACTATGGCCTTGATTGTGTTTTATTGATATTATGACAAATTTTGATTCATGGAGTTTACCGGAATTGTGGTGATTGATGGGTCACAACGGGGTTGACCTTGTTTATGCATATTCACAATTAAGATATGCATTGTATCCGCTCCAATTAGGAGCGGATTGATAAGTCAAATGCAGTGAACTGCAGTGAATGAGCTCATCTCGGTTGAGTATTGTACCGAAATAAATCCATGGCTTATCCTTCCATCTGAGTGATTCATCCGATAGCTTATCTTGATCCATTTATGGATTGTGCTTTGGACTGATTTTTACCTAAACGTACTTAATTTTAAATTGTACAAAATTCTGGGTTTAGTCATAACTGCTAGTAAAGTTGTGACACGTCAATCTAAATTTTGGTGTTGCAAATAATGAAATGCATCGAATTTGTTTGGTGTGACTCCCATGAATAAATGTCTTTTCGCTAACTTCTCATGAAGGTTGGACAAATCTTGGAGAAACTTGACCTGATTTACATGTGGAATGCAATATTGCAGAACGTCTCAAACCCGTGACTTTGTCCGACTACAATAACACGTCAGTTTATATTGTTTGCACATTCCTAGGCCGGCAGTCTAGGTTAATGTATCAGCCGACGTTTTGTCTGACTTTGCTAAAATGAGTCACAATTTCATGAGTCCAGCTCCATGAAAATCCATCACATCAATTCCACACTAATCTTTTACAACCTGTTTATGAATCCATCATCCGTTCATCCCATCAAATCTTTAAGCTGCATGTGTCACTTCCATCATTAAGTTCATGAACTACAACTGCACTGCAAAATTAGCTGCAGTGGTATTGCAAACAAACAGGTATTTAAGACGGCTGCAATCCAGTCTACTGACCATACCAACTATTCCCTTGCAACCATCACCACTACCAAACTTGCTCTCTTGCTAATTCAAGCACAAGTAAGTTTTTGCATGCATTTTGCTAATTTTGATTTAATTGCAAAATCGGTGTATTTTATTTTCACTTGTTTTTACTTTTTCAGCCTCTAAATTTTGCATCAAAATGGGCTCCAAGTTGGCGTGCGAATACTATGACGCAGTAATTATCGGGTCTGGGTTCTCTGGTCTCTATATGCTGGACGCCCTACGCTCCAAGGGATTGAAGACGACCGTATTCGAAAACGGGAGTGATATCGGAGGCACCTGGCACTGGAATCGGTATCCCGGGGCGAGAGTGGACTCGGAATTTTATATGTATCAGGTACTTAAATTGATTCTGTAACTTTTGATAGTTTAGTGTGTGACATTTAACTAATTAACAAATTTACTTTGTAGTTTACTTCACCACGCCTCTACCAAGATTTCGAGTACAAGGAAAGATTCCCCAGTCGCGAAGAAGTCCTCCGCTATTTCCACCACATGGACGAGAAGCTCGACCTAAGTCGCGACATTTTCTTCAATTCCACCGTAACTTGCGCCCAATTCCACCCAGATAAGGGCCAATGGCTTATCACTATCTCCAAAAAGGATGAACCTTCCCAAGAGCACCAAGTCTGGGCAAAATACTTTCTCCCCTGCACCGGATTCGCGTCTAAACTCCACATCCCCGAGATTCCTGGTGTGTCCAAGTTCCAAGGTCAAATTTACCATAGTTCCCGATGGGATGGGAAAGAAGGTCTTGAATCCCTTGCCGGAAAATCCATTGCCGTCATTGGAACCGGAGCTAGTGGCGTCCAAATCATTCAAGAACTTGGAAACGTGTTAAATTCCTCGGGACAACTCACCGTTTATCAACGCACCCCAAATCTGGCCCTTCCAATGCAGCAATGTCTCAATGATGCGGGTGGTTCCCTTCCTCAGAAATCCGAATTCCCCTCCATCTACTCCAAAACGAGATCAACTTATGCCGGGATTGACTACGACTCCATTCCAAGAAACGCCATGGAGTTCTCGGAGGAAGAACGGAGAGCCAACTACGAGACCTTGTTTGCCAAGGGTGGATTTCCCTTTTGGGTAGGAAACTATCAGGATATCCTCTTCAATAAGGAGGCGAATCAGACGGCATACAACTTCTGGGCGGAGAAGACCCGTGCCCGGATCGGGGATGAGAGGAAGAAAAACATTCTGGCTCCGTTAACCCCACCACATGCTTTTGGAACTAAGAGACCTTCTCTGGAGCAGGGGTACTATGAAGTCTTCAATAAGGAGAATGTGGATGTGGTGGATATCAAGAGGGATCCAATTCTGGAGGTGACTTCAACCGGGATTAAAACGGAGACGGGTGGAGAGAGGATGTTTGATGTGATTGTTTTTGCGACGGGATTTGACTCAATTACAGGTAAAGAAAGAAGCTTCCTGGAAGATTGAGTAGTATTTTGCCCAGATTTTTGATGCTAAAAGTTTGTCAATTTCAGGTGGACTATTAAACATTAAGATCACAAATGGGTGTGGTCTCTCCATCCAGGACAAGTGGGGTGGGAGCACTTCAACACATCTTGGGATGACGGTGGCGGATTTCCCAAATATGTTCTTTCTTTATGGACCCCAAGCCCCGACTGCGTTCTCCAATGGACCAACTTGCTGCGAAGTACAAGGGGAGTGGGTGACGAGACTTATTGGCAAGATGGAGGCTGAGGGCAAGGGACAAGTCACTGCTTGTAGGGAGGCTGAGAGAGAGTGGGGTCAGGTTGTGAGGAATATTTGGAATTCTACGCTTTTTCCAGAGACAGGGAGTTGGTATGATGGCGCAAATATTGAGGGGAAGCCAAGGGAGCCTCTGAATTATGCTGGGGGCATCCCAAGCTACGCCAAGGCGCTGAAGGAGTGTGAGGAGGAGGGGTATAAGGGCTTTGTTTTTGAGTGAGGAGGAATTAATTGGAGTGCAGGTTGGATTTTGATGGATATTACATTTTTCAGGATTGTTTAATATTCCAATTTTATAATGTTAAGATTTATAAAGAACTTGTTTTGTAAAATGATTAGTTTACACAATTTTCATGAATGGAATAATATTTATAGTTTGAAAATAAACGGATTGGAAATTTTAAGATATTTTTAAAACATGGATTTTTTAGAAATTAACATTATTTACTGGTTAGACATTCCAATCATCGGAGTGTAATGGGTAGCATGCAAAGTTTTCAGTTTGCTTGAAATTGTTCATGGTGTCAAATTATCAAGGAATTTTCCAAGTTCTTTCCCAGCCTCAGAATCCTTTTGTGACAAAGTTTCAACGACAGAGAAATGGTCTTCCTTTGCAATTGTGGCCAAGTTTGTTTTCGGAAATGAGGTCAAAAGTAGGTTGTGATATTCTTGAGACTGGCGTTTGAATTCTGGGGACTCGTATTCTCCAAGGAGGATCAAATTTTGGAAGTTTTCTCTCCCCTTCAGGAAATGAGGATGAATTTCTTTCAGCATCAAAGGACTGCTGGTTTCTGCAGTTTCGCTAATTAAAACCAAATATTTTAACACCAATTAATAGCACGAATGATAAGTACTTAATGGCAATCCACAAAATTAAGTGTGTAATACTTTGTAAGCCCAAGAGCAACATTTAACGGGGTTGCAACCACGGGTCGGAGATCAAAAACTCCGGAAGAAAAAATAAGACCGACAATTCTTTGACAGAGACAATCCTTATCTTCGAAAGAATTGTGAAGGGTGGGAGACTTTGTGTGAAGCAAGTTAGCTGTCAATTGACCACCGGCAGAGTGAACCTTCACGAAGTATATTCAGAAATATTTAATAACATGTTATCCAACAAAATTGCCACAATTTCAACTGTATACCTCCAACAATAATCTTTGTTTTGGGAAACATTTCCCCAATCTTGGCAATAGCTTGAATAATTTCATCCTGGATTTCGGATAGTGTCACTGAAAATAAATCATTTATAAAATTGTACAATTTTTTCTTCGTCTTTGTCTTGAATTAGTGCATTGTTACCTTTTGGCGCAAGAGAATAATCCGCAACAATGTTTCTAATGCCTCGTGAAACTAAGAGTGGAGCCATGTGCCCAGCAATTTCTTTGGTTCCCTCTAAAACGTTTGCAAGATGAAGGTAATTGAATTACTTTAAAATTTACTAATTTTTTGGTCATACCTTGCCAATATCATCACTCTGCCGGTGGTCAATTGACAGCTAACTTGCTTCACACAAAGTCTCCCACCCTTCACAATTCTTTCGAAGATAAGGATTGTCTCTGTCAAAGAATTGTCGGTCTTATTTTTTCTTCGTCTTTGTCTTGAATTAGTGCATTGTTACCTTTTGGCGCAAGAGAATAATCCGCAACAATGTTTCTGATGCCTCGTGAAACTAAGAGTGGAGCCATGTGCCCAGCAATTTCTTTGGTTCCCTCTAAAACGTTTACAGATGAAGGTAATTGAATTACTTTAAAATTTACTAATTTTTTGGTCATACCTTGCCAATATCCACCATGAATCCAAAACAAAATTGTGGCATCCTTATCCAAATCCGTGCCATACTCGTCAAAAACCTGGGAGTCTTGTGATCCATATGAAATTCCAAGTTTATGGCTTAACAGACTTCTGGCCACTGTTGTTTCTGGAAATTTGAATAGTGTGGCAATTTAGTGCCACAGTTGTAGATTATTTTGTTGGCAAATACCTTCCACAGATTTTTGGAAATGTTGACCCATAACTTCGTCCGGAGTTTTATGAGGGGTCCAGCAATTGACGGTCATTTGCTTTATTAGCTCCTGACATTTGGGAATGAAAATTAGTACAAAACACATTATAAATACTTGGTATAATTGTAATAATACCTCTGGGGAGTAAGACTCCCAACTTGTGGTTTTATCCATTATTTTATTTTTTTTTGGGAGACAAGTTAAAAAACTGGCACTTTCCTTCTGTAAAAACTTTAAAGACTGTGTTGTTGGATGCTAAATGTTACGTTGTCCTGTCGTTTTATTTACGTAAAGTAAATTCCAAGTATTCCACTTGTAATGTTATATGAAAGTCGTGCCGAGGGGCGAGTGAATAAGAACCATCTGCAAATCTAACCACTTTGACTCAACTCTTTCAGAGTTTATAATACGCAATATCCTTATATCGGTGAATGCCTGAATGAATTAAAGTCCCGAACTCGGATTCGGAGTTTGTACGAGTTTGCATCATAAAAAGCGAAGTTACACCACACCAGTGAACTAGAACTCTTAATGAAACGTGTCTAAAGCATTGTTTTGCAAATGTGATGAGAATTGTGCACAAAAGCAATCAAGCAAAATCCATCGATCACTTCATTAGTTGATCAATTATTTGGAGGTTTCGTAAATCTTAAATCCTGCACCTATTTGCTGAGATACTTTACTTTATACAGAAATCTAAAATGGCATTTTTTCAGTCGTTCTCCACCCCACCCATGTTCAACGCCATGGACCCCCAACGCCCAAACCCGCTATGACTCCACAAATCATAAAAAACATTGCAATACACCCATCATTGTCATCTTATCTTTGTCTGTTTTATACCCGGCTCCTCGTTCCCGTTGAAAATTTACTCTCCCACGAAACTCCCTCATCAACCTGGAATAAATTTCGGTTTCGACCAAACTCCGAAAGTTGCGAGACTCTAGATACCCCAGGATTTATAAAAACCCTGCCAACTGGCTCTTGCAACAATCTTTGCTGGCATGAAATTTTATTTAAGGATATTTTCTCGCAAGGTATTCAGCTCCGGCTTGTAAGACACCTGGTCTTGCTACACCAACGCTTTTGCAGACATTCCACAAGTTCCTTTTTTACGCCGACTAAATTTGCTGTGTTGGAGAGTTTACTAGAGTTTACTCACATTCCAAGAAAAATGGTGTTTCGGATACAAGAGGTTAAGTTACAGGGCGAACTCTTTCTTACATTTAGAACCGCATTGGGCTGAATTTCTTCGGTAAAAAAAATACTTGCGGAAAAGTTAATTTGAAAAATCAGGGCTTTGGAGATGATGCGAGTTCCCATTGGGAAGGAAAGTAGGCTCAAACATTCCCGAGACAAGGAGAAGTAAGGATTTATCTGCCATGTACAGCTTCCAAACAAAGGAGTGATACCACATTAAATCAAAATTTGTTGGAGTAATAAATATTCGAGATTATTTTTGTGATGAAGTTTGGTAATGACTTAAAAGCAAACTGACTTCACTTGTGAATAGGATTGGGTGAATATTTTCTGTGGACCACGTTGTCAAAGTTTCTGCTTGTACCAAAGAACATGAAGGAATTATGAAGATCCACTTTTCCAGTTCCGTTGGGAAATGGGTTTAATCCCAATGGTTGAAAGAGTGTGTAAACAATTCGGCAAGGGTCAGCCGTGTTTTCCAATTGATAAATGTTGCATTTGCTATACTTTGACCTACGTTAAAAATTTCTGTAGGCAGTAATTCAAAGTGCTGAAAGTTGAACTGGTGTTTTCCATTGTGAAGTATTTTCAAATCGCAGTTTTGTACTTGTTGCTTGTGCCAAGTTGGGCTCAATGTTGAACACTTCGGTTCTTTGATTTTGTAATTGTGGCAAGAATTATCAATAATAATGTCCAGTAAAATATTAAGATTTTCATTGTATCTTGTACATTAACAGGAGAAATATTGATATTAGAAATACTGGGTTAAATATTAAAGCCTTCTAACCTAAACAAAAAAAATCAATGGACAACGGTCATGGGATATAATTACTTAAGAATCCAAACCAAATTTTAAAATCCTCATCGCCACAGTTCTTCTTTGATGAGCTTTCCTTTCAACCTTTGAGCCATTCCTGTTCCCATCCACCAGTCTGGGATTATTTCTCCAAGCTCTAATCATACCTTTGGACAATTCCTCGTATTTTGCAATATATTCCAGACAGATTTCGACAAGGTGGAAAATCCCAAAGCCCACGACTGGCGCCATCGCGTACACAGCCCCACCGGAAGCAGGGGATACATCGTGATGTAGTTGCAACCAGCAATGACAAGGAGAATTGCGGTTAAAATTATCAAAGTGAAGGAAGCTTGGTGTGGGGTAAATTCCGCCAGATTTATGAACAGTCCATTGTAAAGGCGGATTGGCACACTGAACAAGGTCAAAAGATAAGAACTTACTTTGAAGCAGTAACAGAATTTAGTTCAGGATATCTCACCTCAAAGAACTTGGGAACGCTTCTCCCCTCCTTTTATAATCCAACCGGATAAGTTCGATATCTTGAAGAAATGTCCATGATGCAAGGATAAATGTGTATCCAAGTCCAAGGAGAACTTGGCAGTCACACAACATTGACCAGGTACAACAACTGAATGACAGCAAACTCACGAAATTTCGGAGAAGAGGACTCAACCCTGAATATGGCTGGCGTAGAATGCCCTTCACAAAGAAGTAGATTGGATCCAGACCGTTGTACATGGCAAATAATACCATGATTGGATTCATGCAGAGAAGATAACCCGGAGTCCGGCATAAAGCCGTGGCTACGAGTTCGGCCAACCAATCTGGTTTTGGTGGACGTTTCCGCTTCTTGGGGACTATCTCTGAAAAAAGTAAAAATAATTCAGTGACATTTTTATGGGATTGCTTCAATATTTGGTACGTACTCCGGTCCAACAATTGTTGTTGAAAGGACAAAAATTCGTTAACGAATCGAGCAAGTGGGAATCGGAGAATGTACGCGAATACAGTAATGATAAAACTCCCACCCGTGGCGAATGAGATTATGGCAATAGACAAAAGTTGTAGAGGGGATCCGAATTCGTCGCCGGTTGGAAAGTGACCAAGATGCGCATATTTCAGGAGGAGGTAGAACAACTGTAATAGCTTAGGAATGGTAGAACAAAGGCCGGCAGGAATTAGGGAGGAAAATGCACATCCCACCAATTGTCGGGGTGTGGCCACACTTGCACGACGGGTTTTGATGTTCCAGTATATCGGGGTGGAGGGCAGCCTGCGGTAACTATGAGAATAGGCATCAAATACGCGATAGTAGTGTTTGACTCGTTTCTGGAGCATAAAGTAAGTAGTTGGTGACATTATGGGAAAATGACTTTTAAGGAGTAGAACTTCTATGATTTATGCAACGACGAATAAAACGAAAGGTTCATCAATATTTGTGTAATGTATAACATGTCAATTATAGTNAGGAGTAGAACTTCTATGATTTATGCAACGACGAATAAAACGAAAGGTTCATCAATATTTGTGTAATGTATAACATGTCAATTATAGTCATATTTGTAGGCATCCAATTTTATTAATATATTTCTTTCTTCAAGTTGTCTTGATCGTCATTTTTCTACGGCATAAGAAGTCGGGTTTCCCAATTTAAAAGCGAATTACTTCACAACCAATTGGATTGAGTCATTATACATAAATGGGGAACATACAGCTGGCGATATTAGTTTGAGCAAAGCAAGTAAGAAGTAAGGATAGTTAATACGTTAATATTTAATGTATACAAAAGGCGATCGGTTCGTATGTGAACACTTAAAACCCTCAATTTTTTCGAAAACCCCTACACCCACCAATTTAGCTTTTTTACGCAGCGACATAAACTAATTGCCGTGATATATTCCAAATTTCATCAAAATCCGTTTGAAATGGGTCCAAAAATAAATCCTAAAGTGGAGGCGTCCGTTTTTATAGTTTCCAAAAACCGTTCAAAATTGTAGCTCGCCTTCAGAACTTTTTTTTGTTTTAAGTAACCGAGCCCGAAGAAATCTATGGAGTATATATCGGGAGACTTGATAGGCATCTGGCTTTTTTCTTCAATTTTTGTTCTGCACCTAGCTTCCAAGTCGTGAGCGTACCGCGTCGTAAACTGAAAGGTGTGTGATGGAAAGCCTTGTGTCTCTCTTTAAAGACATGGACCGACCGCTTCCGGTGAATTTTTTTTTCAATTTTTTTCTGATAATCTTGGAGACGTATGATTGTGTTAATTTCACCTTCTTTACAATTTCATTTAGGCCAGGAGGGTTTTATTTAGAGGTTAAAAGTTTAATCTCCTCGAGCACCGTTTTTGAAGCTTTTCTTGGAGGTGTAGAAAATCCAACTTTTCTGGCTTTCCACCTTATTCCAACTCCATGAATTATATTACTAATTGCACCGACAGACAAGTTAATTCTACTGCACTTTAATTGTTTTTTAATTACTTGAATACTGCTACCCCATTGGAAACTATAAAAACGGACGCTTCCACTTTAGGATTTATTTTTGGACCCATTTTCAAACGGATTTTGATGAAATTTGGAATATATCACGGCAATTAGTTTATGTCGCTGCGCAAAAAAACTAAATTGGTGGGTGTAGGGGTTTTCGAGAAAATTGAGGGTTTTAAGTGTTCACATACATGTACGAACCGTTCGCC